>QZLH01000499.1:33907-53898 GCA_003833135.1 Oehlia diaphana | reverse complement strand
TACAAAAATTGTTAATTTAAAAATACCGTACAAATTCAGTCATATTTCGTACAATTCTTCTAATAAATGTATATAATAAATTATCTTAATGTATACATCACTACAAATTCTGTACATATTCCGTATGAAAACGTATAAAATCTGTACAAATAATGAACAATTACTTTTTATAGGGTGAGTTGGCTACAATATATTCAGCAATATGGAAGGATGGTCCATTGCGATATGACAAAAAGGAACGTGAATATTCAAGAAAACTGACTACAAAAGCAAATTTAAAATTATATAACTCACAAAATATTTATGGATTTCTAAATGAGGTATTAATATTTTATTTAATTTAAATATTTAAAATAAAATAATAAATTTCCTTCATTTTATTAGGTTAAAAACAATGAACTTAAAATATATGGGATATCCCAAAATCCTTATACAAAAAATTATATTATATCATTTCTGGATGGATTTTATTGTAATAAATGCGGTAAAAAATTTACAGATAATTATAAATGGTGTAAACCATGTCAATTAAATACTCTAGAAAAAAATTTTACAAATTGGACCAGTGGAAATGAAAAAATTGATAGTTTAATTCAGGAAAAGCAATTAGAAATTAATAAATATTATGATATTATAATTGAATGGATATCATATGATCAGTTCGATGAAATTAAAGAATTAAGGAAAGATGAGTTGGCTACAATATATTCGGCAATATGGAAGGATGGTCCATTACGATATGGCAAAAAGGAACGTGAATATTCAAGAAAACCGATTACAAAAGCAAATTTAAAATTATATAACTCACAAAATATTTATGGATTTCTAAATGAGGTATTAATATTTTATTTAATTTAAATATTTAAAATTAAATAATAAATTTCCTTCATTTTATTAGGTTAACAACAATGAACTTAAAATATATGGGATATCCCAAATCCTTATACAAAAAATTATATTATAACATTTCTGGATGGATTTTATTGTAATAAATGCGGCAAAAAATTTACAGATAATCATAAATGGTGTAAACCATGTCAATTAAATACTCTAGAAAAATATTTTACAAATTGGACCAGTGGAAATGAAAAAATTGATAGTTTAATTCAAGGAAAGCAATTAGAAATCGACGAATATTATGATATTATAATTGAATGGATATCATATGATCAGTTCGATGAAATTAAAGAATTAAGAAAAGATGAATTGGCAACAATATATTCAGCAATATGGAAGGATGGTCCTTTACAATATGACAACAATGAACGTGAATATTTAAGAAAACAAAGTATTGAAGTCAATTTAAAATTATATAACTCACAAAATATTACTAATGAATTGTTAAATGAGGTATGTATCTTTATTTAACGAAATTATTTTACGTATATTAACAAATTTTTTTATTATAATACGCTAAGTTATATTTATTTACATGGAATAAAATAAAAAATTTTCTTTATTTTATAGGTTAATAATAATAGACTTACAATATATGGGATATCCCAAAATTTAGATACAAAAGATTACATTTTAGTTCTTCAAAATGTCTATTGTAATAAATGCGGTAAAAAATTTGCAGATATTTATTCTAAATGGTGTAAACCATGCCAAATAAATGATTTTAAAAAAAATTTCACAAATTGGACCAGCGGAAATGAAAAAATTGATAGTTTAATTCAGGGAAAACAATTAGAAATCGACGAATATTATGATATTATAGTTGAATGGATATCATATGATCAGTTCGATGATATTAAAGAGTTAGGAAAAGATGAATTTTCTACAATATATTCAGCAATATGGAAGGATGGTCCATTACAATATGACAATAATGAACGTGAATATTCAAGAAAACAAAGTATAGAGGTCAATTTAAAATTATATAACTCACAAAATATTACTAATGAATTTTTAAATGAGGTATGAATCTTTATTTAACTTTGAAGTTATTTTACATATAATAAAAAAATTTTTTCATTATAATAGGCTAAGGTATATTTTGAAAGAAATCATTTATATGGAATATCTCAAAATCCTTATACAAAAAATTATATTATATCATTTCCGGATGGATTCTATTGTAATAAATGCGGTAAAAAATTTACAAATGATTATTCTAGATGGTGCAGGTCATGCCAATTAAATTTTCTAGGAAAAAATTTCACAAATTGGACCAGTGGGAATGAAAAAATTGATAGTTTAATTCAGGAAAAGCAATTAAAAATTAATGAACATGATAATATTATAATTGAATGGATATCATATCATCAGTTCGATGATATTAACGAGTTAGGAAAAGATGAATTGGCTACAATATATTCAGCAATATGGAAGGATGGTCCATTACAATATGACATAAATAAACGTGAATATTCAAGAAAACAGAGTACAAAAGTCAATTTAAAATTATATAACTCACAAAATATTAATGGATTTCTAAATGAGGTATTAATTTTTTTTTTTAATATAAATATTTAAAATAAATAATAAATTTTCTTTATTTTATTAGGTTAAAAATGAACTTAAAATATATGGAATATCTCAAAATCCTTATACAAAAAATTATATTATATCATTTCCAGATGGATTTTATTGCAAAAATTCTAGATAATTATCATAAATGGTGCAAACCATGCCAAATTTATGATTTATTGGAATATAATTTTACAAACTGGACTAGCGAAAATGAAATAATTGTCAATTTAATCCAGGAAATGCGATCAAAAATCAATTCTTATAATGATATAGTGTTTGAATGGATACCATATAACCAGTTTTATAATATCAAAGAGATAGGCCAAGGTGGCTTTGCTAAAGTATATTCAGCAATATGGGTTGATGGTCCATTGTTGTATAATAGTGATACACAAAAATATATAAGAAATCAGTGTAAAAAAGTTGCATTAAAATGTTTATATAATTCGCAAAATATCACAAGTAAATTTCTCAATGAGGTATGTAACTTTTCTGTAAATTCATTGGTAATTATATATTTGAATATAATACTAATGTTCTTTCATATTTTAATAGGCTAAATTATATTCAATTAAAAATCATGAAGATTATTTTGGTGATAATAAAATACTTAAAATATATGGAATATCTCAGAATACAGATACAAAGGAATACATTATAGTTCTTGATTATGCGGAAGGTGGAAATTTTAATTATTGGATGAACAAAAATTACAATAATTTTGAATGGTCAAAAAAATTGATTATAATTTTAGATATTAGTATGGGTCTTAAAGAAATTCATCAAAGGAAGATGGTTCACCGTGATTTTCATACAGGAAATATATTATTAAGCAAAATCGCTTTAAGTAATACTTATTATATACATATTTCAGATATGGGATTATGTGGAGATGTTAGCAATATCGAACAAAGTAATATTTATGGGGTTATACCTTATGTAGCTCCTGAAGTGTTAAGAGGGAAACCCTATACTCAAGAAGCGGATGTATATAGTTTTGGTATGATTATGTATTTTGTAGCAACTGGAAAACAACCTTTTGCTGATTGTGCACATGATGAGTTTTTAGTATTAAATATTTGTAATGGAAATAGACCTGAAGTTAATATGCCAGAAGCACCAAAATGTTATATTGATTTGATGAAGCAGTGTTGGAATTCCAATCCAGATAATAGACCAAAAGCAACTGAAATTTATGAATCAATTAAATTATTTTTCTGCTGCTATATTAAAGATGTTGATTTTGAAGATTATATAGAAATTAAAAAGGAACAACAACATTATGAAATGGAAAAACAATTCAAAGAAGCAGAAGAATACAGAAAATTACATCTCACATCATTTGATGAAAAAAATCGATTAGCTACTCATCAACAAGCTATTTATGCATCACGATTACTTAATCCATTTACAAAAAATATCCCAAAATATGATAATATTAACAATAACACAGTAGAAATCATTGATTTTACAAAGTAAGTTTTATAAATTTTATAATTTATTTTATTTAATTCATAACCAATTCTTTATACAGATTATAAGTTAAAGATGATACGACGGAATGAATAAATTTTATTTTTAGCATGATAAGTTAGCTAGATTAAAAATAACTTATAGTATTATTATATTATTTATTCTTATTTTTATATATTTGTTCAACACTTGATTATAGAGTAGTACATGTAAGATTTATTTTACAAAAATAAAATCAGTTTGTAATTGAGTAAATAGCTTCAAATTTATATATTTACATTCCTGGTTTACTATGATAAACTACAGCTGCCGATCAAAATTATCCAGCTACTTTTCATAGCGAAAAATTTTATAAATTTTATATAATAAAATAAAATTTTAAGCCAAATAGTTTTATTTATGACTCAATTTATTAATTTATAAAAAAATAAACTAACATTTAATATTTAATTCTGCCATCATTAGCAACAATAACTGCTTCAATCCTCTGAGGCATCCTATCAATTAATTTCTTATAATATTCTGGAGGAATATCCTCCCATGCGTTCCTAACATATCTTTGAAGAACTTCAATATTAGATGGTGGTGGAGTATGACGACAAACCATCATTTTCATCTCTGCCCAAATATTTTCAATAGGATTGAGGTCAGGGTCGGTCAAGCACCACAATTTTCACATTTTTACGGGCAGTTACAGAAATTTTTGAATGGTGTGGTGGACATTATCCTCTTGGAAAATTCCATTACCTTGTGGAAAATACTCATGCAAAGTAGGTACAACATAATCATTAATAAATTTTGCATGTATTTAGCCAGTCACTGAAACTTTTAATGGAATAATTGGTCAAAGTCCATTCCAAGAAAAGCAACCTCAACATTTTGCTAGGACTATGTTTTACTGTAACTGCAATACAATCAGGATTTAATTCTTCCCCAAGTTCACGCCATACTTTTTCCTGATGACCTTATTGAAATTGTGTAAAAGTACTTTCATCAGAAAAAAGTACTCACCTCCATTTTCTTGTTCCCCAGTTTTCATGTGCATGAGCCCATTCAAGACAAGTCTGGCAATGTGCTTCTGTTATTGCAGGTTTACTACGAGGCATACAAGCAGAAAGTCCAGCTTTCTTAAGATTTTGGCATATAGTAACAGCAGAAATAAGCTGTTTTGTATGAGCTGTCCAAACTGTTGCAAACTTTTTTGAACAAAGCTGACAGTTTTTACAATTTTTTTAACAAAGTTTTTTCCTAGCTGGTGAATTTAAAAGTGGGGGACGGCCACTTTGTTTTTTTGATGTTAAAGAGTGTGTTTCATAAAGATATTTTATTATATCATTAACAGTTGTTTTCCCACACTCCAACTGTTTAGCAATTGTATGACTCAAATGTCCACAATTATAACCATAAACAATTACGCCACAAGTTTTTGGGGGTAAGTGGTCTCATTTTTCTAAACTGAAAGTTCTAAAAAAATGAGATTATGGGATTTGTTTATTATGATTATAAATACAAAATCATATGTGATTTATAGTACATTAACATGTGATGATCTACATAATTTCAGCCAAACAAACTGGCTGGATAATTTTTGATCGCTGCCTGTATTATCTTGATTTATCTTGATCAAAACTAATGTTGCTGCCTTAAACTCATTTAACGATAAAATTTAAAATCTGTAACTCAAAAACTTTATTTATAACGAAAAAATTGGTAAATCCGAACCTTCCTAAATTATAATTGGTTTTGGAAAAGCATAAAAACAGTTTTGGCAATTAAATTTATTATAAAAATAGTTTCAGATTGTATTTTGACTAAACTAAAATTTTGAAAAATTAGTTTTGGCAAGCATCCTTAATCAAAACTATTAAATAATAATATTTTAGATTCCAGATTTATTTTTTGAATTTGGATTGGAAATGAATAAATCCAGTACGTTTAGTTTAATCTGGATATAATAAATCTGATTTAATCTGGATATAATAAATTCAGTTTAATCTGGATATAATAATTTAGTTTAAACTGGATATAATAAATCTGTTTTAATTTCAGCCAGATTATTTATTAAATTTTAAATAAAACAAATACTTTACAGAAACATTGAAAATCTAAGTGATATTAAATCGATATCATTATGATATAGCCATTTGATCAAAAAATATTATATTAAATTATGTTTTGAAATACGAAATAAATAAATAAATAAAACCCTTTATTCCAAAATGATATACTATAAACATCAGGAATTTTTTTAGTGCATAATGGTACTTCGCAATTCTAATTTGTATAACATACGAATACTACAACATAGTATTTACAATTTTGTTAAAGTGCTCTCTGTAGGGAACGGCCATTAGCAAGTCATGGGAAAATGTACATCGCAGTATATTAATATGTATATTATGTGTTAGATTTTCTCATGTTTTATTCAATAATAATAACAGATAATAATAATACATTAATTATTTAATATATACTAAAATCTACACTAAGTCAATCTGTACTAATCTGTTTTCTTCATATCTAAAGCCTAAAAAAGAAAGATCTCAGATCTTGTTTTCAGTACCCAATACTCTCAAAATCTACGATAAAGAAATAGCAACATTAGTGGCGAACATTTGTTTAAACTTACCGTTTTGTCTTTTAAAACTTCAACGCACTGGTAATCAAAAAAACTAAAAGAAACACTATTTAACAATTTTTTTTTAAAAAAAAAGCCAGACCCGTCTGAAAAAAAAGAGAAAATTTAAAATTTTAATTATATATACATTTTATTAGAATAAATAAACTAATATGAGATAAAAAAACCTTACTGAAATGAAATCCTGAGTGCCTAAGACTCAAAAAATCGCCTAAAAAGAAAAAAACCAATTATTAAGTTAATTAAGTTAAAACTTAAAAAGAAAAAGCTAGGTACCGAAACTTACAAATTCCCAAGAAAGAAAATAATAAAAATGTCGAAAAAATTATCCCTAAAGAAAGAAAATAATAAAATGTCAGAAAAAAATAAACAAAAAAGAAAAATATTAGGGATAAAGGATGTAAATAGCTATTCAAATAATTAGGTGATAAAATATAAATTGAAGATCTTAACATCAGCATTTCGTTTAAATGAACGAAAAGAAAATATTTATATAAAGTATTCGATAAATTTCTTTTAATTTAACGTAAATAAACGAAAATAATATCATAATTTTTAATTATTCTTACTTATAATTTTGCAGCCCAAATAGCATTTGTCATTCAAAGAAGAGACCTTGGCTATTATTTATCAGGAATATTAGCTTTTCATGAACCAAAACATATTCAGAAATACATTTCTGATTACAATTAAAGAAAAATTCATTATTTTATTAATTGAATGTTCTCAACCAGTGTTCGGAAATGACCTGGTCATTTGACCATTTAAATGATTTATGAAATCATTTGCCATTATTCATAATCATTTGTCATTTGGTCATTACAATCATTTGATTTTGATTGGTTAATATTTATCACATGTGACTATAATTAAAAAATAATGAATGTAGTGTAGGCAAAAATTATAATAGTGGCCAAAATTACATTCAAATGACCAAGGTCATTTGTCATGAAATGACATGTCATTTGTCATTTGTCATTTGAATCATTTGGTCATTTTGGTCATTTCAAATCATATGCCGAACACACCAAGGTCTAATCACCATCTCCAATAAATGACACATTTTAGTACCATACTCTGAGAGAAAAAAGATGTAAAGCACCATTGATCATAATGTAATTGATAAATAATATATTGTGAGGCTATTAAATAGATCATAAAAAAATGATTCTTTTATTAAACAAGTGAAATAATCAAGCTTACAATAAAATTTTGGCAAACTATCATACACAAATAATTTAAATTAAAGAAAAAAAAAAAACTAGACATCGGGTAAACTTTCTCTACCTGATTATTTCTCTTATTTGATTATACAAACTTTTCAATGTCCGAAATATCATTTAGTTCTTTAACAAGAATTTTCATCTTATATTTGTTTCAGAAATTTCACTTGTATTGTAAAATTATTCATGAATAATTTGTGTTTTAACTAAAGCGAAATGGAATATAATAATAAACTAATAAACTAGACACCAGGCTTTATGAAGGAACAACTACCTGTAAATAACTTTGAATACTTCATAATCATCTACTTCAAAATATTCATTACTTTGCCTAATTGCTTTTTCATAACCATTTTTAGAACATTGACCTAGTTTATCTCTATAGAGTAATTCAAAATCTGAATTTCCATGACCAAAAAATGGACCACGTTTCCTACTGGTAAGAATCGCATGTTCTGTATCAATAACTTTACTAAAAATAGAATTTTCTAGATTATTTTTATCTAAAGAAAAAATAAAACTTTCTTCTGTACTAATAAATTCACCAAAACCAGCCACAGATTTCCAATTACATGGATTAAATCCTCCAAGAATCTCATTAGAATTTTTAACACGAACAATAGTAATTGTAGGTTTCTTCTTATCACAGTACTTATGAAATATATTTTTATCAAATCCATCTCTACTTCCACGTACAAGTAAATCAAAATCATAAGTAACTTCCCACTTTTGTTTTTTCATAGCCTTTATCCAATTACAGATAACTGAAGCATCTCTTAAGTTGATTATTTGAGAATCCAAATATTTCACTATTTGTGGACTTGTCAAATCTGTATTTAAACAATGATCCTCAACAATTTTGTTATAAAACTTATCATCGAAAATACTTTTAAATGGTTTGATTTTCGTAATAAAATCTATACTACTTACTTTTTGAAAATTAATATGGGAGATAAACGGTTGAATTAAGGTACCAAAAGTAGTAATATTATCAATAGTCCACATTGTGGCATCTGATGGTAATTCATTATTAGATTTTGCAATAGCCCATTCAATAAGCTTATTCCAGACTTCAATTTGTTTTAAAGAATCACAATATTTAGTCAAAAATTCAAGAAAGCATTCTTGTCCAATTGTAACGAAATCATCTGCTCTAAAAACTATTGAAGGATCCTTCCGACATGATGTTTTACAAAATTGGGATAATATTGTAAATTGGTCATATTTTTCTATAGTGTTTAAAATAAGAATAAAGTTTGACTTTAATGACTCTTTATCGTTAAGAAGATATTTTTCAATATATAAGCATAATTCATTAAGACATAATTCATCAGCTGCAATTAAAAGTTCAATGATTGTCTTAATATCATGTTTTGCAAGTTCAAGTTTGCCGCTATATATATAGCTACAATTTAAATTAAGTTAAAATTTAGTTAATAAAAATAAAGATGAATATAATTAACATAATAACTTATACAACTTTTTCTTATACTTACTTGATAAGAATTTCGAATACTTTAACGGAAATGTTTGGTTTTTGATATTTAATAATATCATTTTCAATTATTATCCAATTATCAGAAAACGCACTTCGAAAATAAGGTGAACAAACTTTTAATATAAGAGAATGTAAATAAAAAGTTTTTGCGTTTTGTTTTTCTCCAACTAATATTTCTACATCAGAAAATTCTCCAGTTTTAAGGATTTTGGTGTACTCTTTAAGTACTAAATTTGATAATTTTGCAGACATATTTATTAAAAAATATTTAAATAAAAAAAAAAAAGATTTAACTATTAAACGATCGACCTTGTAATACTTGAATTCGGGCCGGGCCGAAAATTAACTTAAAGTGGGATGCCGATCATGTGATGAAAGAATAGAAGTATAAATGATCTCCTTTTTCGGCGTAATACTTTCATTATAATATATTCGCGTATGATATTTGGATAAAAAATCTCAATTCTGGTAGAATTAGACTACCCAACTCAGTCTAATTCTCCATAAATACTATAGCTAAATTGATTTATACCTATTTAGTTAGTATTATACGGTAATTAATCCAGCGCCAAATATTGACCATAATTAAAAATTAGGGTTAACTCTAATTTATAATACATTTAAAATAAATAAATACTTTTCTTTCGTAAAATTTAAAATTACGTTAACATAATTGTATAACATTTAAAAAAATTCATTATAAGTAAATACCGTACAAACTTTCATAATGATTTTTTAATTATTCTTACTTAAAATTTCATTTTAAAATCTTACGGTACTACTTGATTCGACTTTGCTGTCCAAAAAACAGGTTACATGAATTTCCTCATTTATTAGACAGTTACATCATTATATATATTTAAATAATAATACCGCATAAGAATTATTATGCAAAGAAATGTAACGTGCTTCACAAATCACAAATACAATAGAATTGAAATGTTACAAATATTACAAATATTACATATTAAAATCCACAGTACTTACGATTGTCATAATCATTTGTCTGATGATAACTAATTGTTGTATACAGTGTAGTTATTATAGGGTAAAATAATTCATGTATACAACATAAACACGTATATTATAACAGAATGTTTGCGTACAACTACTCACAGCAAAGAAGCGTTTGTATTATAAAAGTTTTGTAAAAAAAATAAGACAAAGGTTCTGAACAAAACATTGCGCAATTAAAGACTGAATTTCTTGATTGTGGTTGAATGTTTGCAACGAAATAAATTTCGTCTCACAAAAAAAATTTATCCATTTTTTACAATACGCAAAATCAGAATTTTAAATTTAATGTGGCTTAAGTGAGATTAAGGGATCGAAAGATTACTTTATACTAAGCGTCATAAAACTAGTAGACATTCGAATTCAATTATTTTTATAACTAAATTTTTTTATAATAAGTTATATGAAATATTTGTAATATTTATGAAATAAAAATGGTATGAAAATAACCGAAAATCCTCAAACTCAATTCGGAATAATTTGATTTATCTAATTCTTTATAGTTTACATTTGAATAAATAATTTTCCCATATTAAATTTGAATCAATAATTTTCTCATAATTATACATTGTTAAGGTAAACTTTATCATGATTTGAAGTAAATTTACAAAGTGGTAAAGTAAAAAGGATTTCGAAGCTAAGTCTGCTCATAATTTTTAAAAATAAGTATTAAATTATTATTTAGAATTCATGAATAAATTTTCATCAATTGAAACACTTCATATTCTTCAATATAAAATCTATCTTCAGTTTCTCTAATCGATCTTTCATAAGAATTTTTACAAACTTTACAATAATAACTAAATGTATTAATATCTAATCCCCATATAATAAGGTCTCCGTTACCAAATGATGGACCATAAAAAGATATATTATCTATAGCATATTGATTATCAACTATACGACTTAAAATATAATCATCATTTCTCTCTTTATTATTAAAAGAAAATATAAAACTATCTTTAGTATTACCATAATTATTAATGGATTTCCATCCAATCGGATTATATCCTCCAAGAATTTCGTTACTATCTTTCACTTTAGCAATTGTCACAGTGCGAGAATGAAGATCACAAATTTCATGAAATTTATCAGGATAAAATCCATCACGGGATCCACGAAATAATAATTTGAACTCATATGGAGAAGTTAACTCATTAGTAATTTCTAATTTATCGACCCATTTTGAGATTTTTTCAACATGTTGAGATGTAATTATAATAGAATCAATATTTCTTGAGTCAATATTTCTAGGTATACGAGGTTTTGATTCACCTTTCTTGTTATCAGGATTCAAAAGACTCAATAATAAATCATCAAGTAATTTTTCCGGTAAAACTTTTTTAAATGGATATACTTTTTCCGCAAACTCTTTAGAAGTTAAATTGTAAAATCTAATAAACGGGATGAATGGTTCTAAGGTACTTCCCAAAGTCTGGAAATCTCCTTTTTCTGTAATTTTTGTAAGGTCAGATGGTAGTTCCGGATTTTGAGCAATTCCCCATTTAAGTACATGTTCCCAAACTTGAATTTCGCTCATTTGAAGATTATCATCCTGAATAACTGAAATCAAAACTTTTACTGGAATAGAAGTGAAATTTGGCGATCCGAATATCTTATTCGGTTCATTGGATATTAAATCATTACAAAATTTTTGAAGATTCAAGAAAGATTCATTTTCAATGCTTGTTTGATATATTAAATTAAAATTTTTTTCCATCCAATCCGCTTTATTTTCAATCAAAAAGGATTGTATATAGGCGATTAATTCCTGAAGATTTAGTTTATTAGCGGCAACTAATAGCTTAATTATATCTTCAGTATCACATTCTTTTAGAGAAAGTCTTCCACCATAAATGTATCTAAAATAAAGATAAAATATTTTGAAATTAAAATAAATTGATAAAAATAATTATTTTTGATATTGTTATTTTTTTACCTTAAAATTATTTCAAAAATTTCAGGTAAAATATCAGGTAGTTCAATACGTGTCAAAGTTCCGTCATTATTCTTTTTATTAGTTGATAACATTCTTCTCAAGAAAGAAGAACGGTAATATAAAATAACTGTATGAGCATGAAATGTTCTTACATGAGGGTCGCTACCAACTTCAATATTAACATCATAATATTCGTCATCGTTCAAAATTTCAAGGAAATTTTGCGATAATTTTGGTAAAAATTTACAATTTTCAATAATATTTGTTATTGTATTTTCAATAACTGTTGAACAATCGTTCCATTTTTGTAAAATGAATTGTTGATTCTTGCGACCATGCTTTTCATATAGGATGATTTTTTCTCCCTATAAAACACGATTTAAAAAAAGAAATTAAAAATTAGTACTATTAATCTTTAATCTAATAAATTAATTTCAATAACCTTTTTACCGCAACATCGAGAACAAATTTTCGATCATGCTTCAAGCTGATAGTATTATCTTCATGGTTATAATCCCATTCTTGAGCGGCACAAGATTCAGCATATCTTTCATATTGAATAATTTGTGTGCCTTTACAAATTTTGAAATAGATTAATTTGTAGAATTAGAGAAATCGAACAATGATATTTACTAGAGATTATTATTCACCGTTTACATATTTCGCTTGTTTAGTTAAAGTGAAAAAAAAATTGGATTTTAGGGATAAGAAGATTTTAATTTCAAATAGTTAAATAATATTTATACTTACCTCCAGCAACATCGAGCATGAAACCAGATCTTTTGTTGGCAATAAATCCGCCATTAAAATACCAGAGTTGCGCATCAACCTAAACATAAAGGAGAGAAAATCCGATTAATAAATAGCAATCAAAGAATTTTTACAAGAATATTAGATTTAACACTTCACAATAGGATCATGCTCGGATTTCTTAGCAACTTGGATGATTCTAGCAGGCTGAAAAATAGAGGCACCTTCAACCTCAAGAACTTTCCTGGAATGTTGAGCTATAATCCAATAAAAATTAGTCATTTTTCAAAAAAAAAAATTCAATAGAAAATTGTGATGCGAAATATTTTCGACCAAAATGTAAAGAGAATATCGTAAAATTTGGATACCCGAGGTTATTTATTTGTACATATTTTATTCGGCAATCGGAAAAATCATTTAACCAAATTACACGAATGTTACGTTGATCACATGTTAATCTATAGTTATAAATCTCAAGAATTTGAGCGTAGAAAAAAAAAAGCGTAATAATTTTAGAACTATTTTAATTTTTTTGAAAATCAAACTAATGATAATTTTGTGTAAATAATAATACAGTAATAATATAATAATAATAAATTTAAATAAGTATAAAAATCTACTTATTAACAAATGAACAACGTGTACCAACTTTTAGAAAATATGGTTATCTGTGGCGATCAAAGACGGTATATTTTTATTTGAAGAATGCTACCGTGAGCATGTTGTTAGCCTATGTACTACCTGGCTCCTATCACAAAATAATAAGATTTTTTAAAAAAAGTCTGTACGCAAAAAAAGATGCCCAGTGCAGGAATTGAACCGCGTTTCCACGGTTACATGGGTAGCGTAAATAGGTGTGGCGTTCTAACCAACTGAACTAACCGGGCGACTTATTTACTGTGTATTCCATTAAAAAGTTATTTTATGGATTTTATGGATTTTATGGGATGAAGATTTGATGACCAATTAAATTAGTACTTTTTTTTTCTCTCATTTTAAATAATAAGTTACTTCTTTTTTTATAGTTTTTCCTTTACTGGAAGAATAATTATTTCTTTTTAGTGATAGAATTTAAAAAGAATTATCAGTGGTTTAAATAACAAAAATATGTTTATAAAAGAGTGTATATAGGTTGCTTTATTGCACCTTAATCAAATTACTATTTCATATTTATCACTCACTATATTTTATGTCATTATTGCTGATTTATGAAAAAAAGTTGATTGATACAACAGCTCACGTTTTGATAAAAAAATAATATCCCTTGACTTTGATTTTTCTTTCATTTGAGTCATTAATAAATACTCTACTGATTATTTTTGAGTTTAGAAACAATGGCTTGTTTATATATTGCAACAATAAAATTTTATTATAATGAAAACAAGTAGTAGTAGTTTTATGAAAGAATGCTAGAATAATTAATTGATGATTTTATAATATAATGCATTAAAATGAAATGATGCGTGTCACCTGCCACATAAAGTTGTAACTAAACATCAGATTTTATCACATTAGGTTATTACTAGGGATGGCAACGGTCGGTCACGGTCGGTTATCGGTCGGTCATAACCGGTTAAGGGCCTTTGACTGACCGACCGTTTTGGCTGACCGTTTTTCTGGCCGTTTAACCGACCGTTTGACCGACCGTTTAACCGACCGTTTAACCGTTTTTTTTTAATGAATTTAATTAAGAAAAAACGTTAAAGTGTTTTTTTTTATTAAATCCACTAAAGAAATGTCATAACAACTTTTTTTTATTGATTAAGTTCGTAAAAAAATTTTTAAATGATTAAATGGATTAAATGGTCAGTTAACGGTCAGTTAAACGGTCGGTCAAACGGTCGGTCAAACCGGTCGGTCAAACCGGTCGGTTAAATGGTCGGTCAGAAGCCTTTGACCGACCGATATCGGTCACGGTCATAACCGATCATGACCGGTTAATAACCGTGACCGTTGCCATCCCTAGTTATTACAAAATAAATAGTAAAATAAGCAGGAAAGTATATCCAATATATGATATATAAAATTTCCTTATAATGTTGCAAGAATATATGCCTGGCCTTATGAAAATATAAACGTAGTGTTGTGAGTTTATTTTACATTTATGAATAATAAGAAAATAAACATTTTGTATAGGAAATTGAGTTTGTATAGCCAAAGCACCATTTATAAGCCTTTCATCAACCTTCATTACTACTCCAGTTTATTTTAGTAGAAATAGAAAATATCATGCATGGAATAATGAAAATTATCAAGAACTAATAATATATGGAATAAAAGAATGCAAATTTGTATATACCGTAAATGAAAAAATAACAAAATGGGGATCTCTAAATAATAATATGACTTACAAAATATCTATGTTAGTACTTGAAAGAATAGATCAAAATAAAAAAATAATTGGTGGAAAATTATTAAATAGATATACAAGTACATTAATAGTAAATGAGTTGTTATGATGTTTTTAGCACAAAATTTAGTATGCTAATTTTGTTTAAAATTACAGAAGAAATAAGTAAAAGAACTACCAATTAGTGCAATATATCCGGAGGGATTCAAACAATAAATCAAAAATTCTGCCACTTCATATTTTCTATAATGATACTAGAAATGATAATTAATTATTCTCTTAAGAATTTTTAAATTTTATCTCTTTATTTTTTAGATGAATAAAATGTCTAATCAGTTTATGTCTTGGGGTATGTTTCCTCTTCATTTTCATTTTTTGATTTAGTTCTTTATTCTAATAGTCTTAATTTATTTGGCAAACCCTATAAAAAATTTTATCTGTTATTTCTGTAAAAACTTTATAAAAAATAAGCCTTTCGCGGATTCATTCACGGAAATGAAAATAATTCGATAGATTCCGTAATATAAAAGGTTATTAATTCCGAGTCTTTTACGGAAAAAGGATGGAATATAAAAAATGGACCGACTTTTTTTACAGAGAAACACAACGAAAAGGTACGTTGGAAACAGAATTTTTTATTAAGAACTTTTATTCATATACAGAAAATGTTTCCTTATACCACTCTTGAACCTGTGAGTAAAGAGTATAGAATTTAAAGTAGCTGTTGTTGTGAGCTGTTAAACATCCAGGGTAATTTATTTGTAATTTTTTTTTGTTTCTATGAAGTCCCTTGTGTTATCAATCACATGCATTAACCTAATATTATTCTTAAACGCAGAATTGTACAAGAAGAGCATTATTAGGGAACCTTTGAATGATTTTACATGGTACCTTTTGATAAAAGATGGAAGTATAATAAGATAAGAGGCCTGTTCCTTACTGTTAATATTAAACACACAAGTCACCTCAGGGCACCAAATCATCATAATTTAATGGTGTTAAATTTTAATGAGGATGACCGTTAAATCTTCTTTTACATGACGAGACCATGATAAGGAACCTCATACGCATATTTTGTTAAAGGAAGTATGTGAAGTAAGGACGGTGACGTTAAATTCCTTAATTTCTATTCATTTTCTTGATAATAAATAGTTTATTTAAAAGTTGCCTTTTATTAATTGTCGTTACATTTAGAAAAAAAAATTGAAATCAAATGACACAATTTCTTCGACTATGTCATTCTTTAAAATGACATGAATGACACTTGTCCGGTTATTTTGACAAAATTAGATGGCAAGAATTAAATTCCTTTCAAAGTGTAGTTATCCATATAGGATAGTTGCAGTGGACGGTCGCTTTATTCAACATTAGATAGTTCTGATTTAGTAAATTTTTTACTTAACATTTATACAAGAAATTCGCTATTATATGAATGGCTTATTAAAATGAATGCCAAATGATCAATTCTCAAAATAATTATTTCAAAAGGAAATTAGTGAAAACTAAGATTATTAGAAATTTCAGTACATTCTCAAATTATTAATTCCAACATTTGCTCTATCTTACGTTTAATAAATATTTAGTCAAACTCGAAAACTTTAAGAGTTATTAATATTTTTATTTAAAGTAAGTCAATATGGTATGACTTGAAAAAAATTGAACATATTTTATGATGTTTTATGATTCACTATGAATCATAAGAAATTCTAAACTTTTATTATAATATTTTGACATCCCAATAACATTGCTTAATTGTCTTGAAATTACTAATTTCCTTTCTCTTTTCATTCTTTGGTATATTTTTTTCAAGAATCTTTCCAATTCTTAATGCTTTTGATCCCAATTTTAATTCTTTCAATTCCTCGCCATATTTCTGAATAAAATTTTATGAAAAATAGACATCAACATATATTGTCCAAGTTACGCAATTAGTCTTGATATGTTAATTTATTTAAGCCTTGATCTGTAATAACTCAGGAGCACAATAACGTTGTCTGTCTAACATGTGGCTTTGACTTAATACAATTGGGTAATTGCTATTAAAATTTTTAAAATTTGCAAGTTTTGCTGTCTCATTAAATGTAATTAATATATTTACAACCCTAATATCTCGATGAAAAATCTAAAAAAAAAACAAAAAATTAAAAATTTCGTTAATTAAATAAAAGCTGATTATATAATTACCTCTACAGTTCTTAAAAATTTTAATCCACGAGCAATATCAAGGGATATACGTAAGTTTGATTTAAGGTCGAAATCATTTTTATTTGATAAAATTCACGCAAATTCCTACATTCAGCCCATTCAGTCACCAATACTGTTTATTTCCCTCACAAGTAAGTCCATAAAATTTTATGCCAACCATGAAGTTTTTTAAGAAATGTAACTTGATTTTGTACAAGCATTTTTTTCTCTCTAGAGATAGTTTTAAAAGCGAATTCGTCACCTTTATTTGTTGTTTTATACCATTTAATTACACGTTCATACTGTATCTACGCGATTTCTCATTATCATCCCATTCATAATCAGAAATTTTTAGTGGATGTACCTGAAAAAATTATCAATTTTGTTTGATTTAAAAATGGATTTTGAGAAGTTTCTTTCATAAATTTTTCTATTGCATTATTCATTACATTAACTTTTTACAACTGTTGAAAAAAACTTTTTACTTAAGTCTGCGAAGCAGTCGTTATCATTAATTCCAGCCACCATTTCTTGTAGGTACTATAATTTATTAATATAATTTTGTTTTCAATTATAAATATAATAATACTCAATTTTTTTAATCTTACTTTAAATAAACCATCTTGATCGGATTTTAATTGTTCAAGTTCATCAGCAATTTCAACGTTAATAGAAAAAGACAATAAATTAATATAAACATAAAATTCTCCACATAATTCTTTAAAAACTTTCTCAATACTTTTTTCTTTAAGATATTTTATCAAAGTTTTCAATTGAGAAATTTCTGATATAAATTTTTAATTTGTTTTATAATAGTAGATAATTCTTGTAAACGTATATATTTTATTTTATTAAAAAAATCGAATATAATGAAAGTAAGTAACGGAAATTGGCTAAGTAAGTAACGTAAAGTCACATGATCTATTACGTTACTTCTCTTATTTAAGGCACGGAACGTAAATTTTTTTGATAAATACTTTACGCTACTCCTTATATTTGCCACATGATCGCGTCATGTTTATTTGTTTATTCTCGTTTTCAGTATAGGTTCGTTTCCTCAGTTCTTTCGGTCTCAACTCTCAAGGTATTTTCTTTTCTTTGTTTTTATTTCTAACTTACATTCTTCTTACACTTAGTTTCTTACTAACTCTATTTCATTATTTTTTAGTCCTTTAGTCCTTCCGGTTCTGCAATTAAGGTTCAGTTGTTTTTCACTTTACATTTCGTTTCTTACTCATTTTTTATTTTATTTTTTTTTATTTTGTTTCTGTTTCATATTTCGGTTTTCACTAATTTATTTCATTTTTTATTAGATATTTTAGTTCTTTCAGTTCTACAATTAATAAAGAAAGGTATTTTTTTTATTTTTTATTTATTTATTTTTTTTCGTTTTTATCTTATATTTCGTTTTTTACTAACTTCATTTTTTTTTTACTTTATGGTTTATTTTTTACCTGGTTTCCTATCATTACCCAACCTCCTATCATGGCCATTTTTTTATTTTTTGTCTCTCATCATTTTTCACCTCATATACTTCTCATTATTCGTCTCCCATTATTTCTATTACATCTTATCATTTTCCATTATTTCTTTTTCTCTCTTGTTTACTTCCCATCATTTCTTTTTGTCTCTTTCACTTCTTTTCGTCTCCCATCACTTCTCTTCGTCTCCATCACTTCTTTTCGTCTCCCATCGCTTATTTTCATCTTCTATCGCTCCTTTTCATCACCCATCACTTCTTTTCGTCTCTCATCACTCCTTTTTGTCTCCCATCATTTTTTTCATTTCCCATCATGTTCTATTTATCCTTTTGTTTCCTATCACTGCTCATTGCTCGTTTTTACTCTCTTTCATCTTCTATTACTTTCCATTACTCCATTGTTATTTCATTTTTTTATTAGCATCTTTTCTCCTTGATCATTTTAATTTACTTATCTTTTTTATTTATTGTTATTGCTTTTTTATTTGTATCACTTCATTAAAAATAAATACAGTGATTTTTTTCTTTAAATTCGAAATAAAATTTCATTAAATAAGATATTTTGACTTAAATATGTTTTCAAAAATATTTTTTTAAAAAATTTCTTTGCAATAAAATTTTATGTTTAACCAATCAAACCTTAGCTAAATTAAAAAAATCAGCCATCAGCCGATATATTGTACATCATGTGACATTTGAAAAAAAAAACCCAGGTGATGATCCGTTTAGTAGTGTTCTGTTTGTAGCAATTCAATTTAATAAAGTTTAAATATCAGTAATTTAGACAATGTATAACGTAAAATTTTTGCGTTCTTTACAATAAAGTCAATAAGTTATTACACTACAAATTTTTTATATTGTTTAATTAATTAATTGTTTATTTATTTAGGCCGGCTACAATGGCCACAAATGTATTTTTTTTATATTAGACATATACAACGTAACATAAAGTCACGTGACACATTAA
>QZLH01000499.1:0-18486 GCA_003833135.1 Oehlia diaphana | reverse complement strand
GACATCAAAATTATGGCGATTATTAACCAACTATTGGTTGATGGCCAATCAAATTTTTTTTGATTGATCGTCATCACATGCACTACTTGTGTCTTTAATTTGACGCAAGAAGCACACATTTAGCTTAATGCAAGTCGATGGTAAGCCGACGGTGAACCAAAATCGAGCCGAATGAGCCGCTTCCATCCCTAATTATAACATAATTAACATGACTGGAAAAATATGGTATGACTTGGAAAATTTGGTATATTACGGTATATTGTATAACGTATGCATTTATGTTACACAAAATTTCTTCGTTATATTAAAAAAAAATTCGTTATAAAGAAAAATCGTTATAATAAGAGTCATTTTTATATTATACGGTCTATAGATTACTTCGTTAAACGGTATACAGCTAAGGATGGCACGTGATTTAAACCAAGATGTTTTAAAACAATTTAAATCAGTTTTTTATTGTTTTAAAAACGTTTTTTATTTGTTTTAAAACATTGATTATTGCGTAATTCTTGTGGACCGTAAGCACTTTGAAAAAGTTACGTAAAACACCTCGTCAAAAGTGTAGTTATTGATTTAATTGATCGATTAAAAGATCATTTGATACATTTTATTTAACGAATATTAGAGGATCACTAGTATCACTAAGCTATTACAAAATAAAATCCCAACAAAGTCGGTCTGGCTTCTAAATATATATTATATGATAAGGTGCTTAAATTGTTATTGCAAATATGTATTAAAGGTTGGTAAAATGCTTAATGTTTTAAACGCCAAAATTGTTTTAAAACATGTTTTTTGCCATCCCTATATACAGCATTTTATTAGTAATATTCGGTATAACAAGATTTTTTCGAAGAAATTCAGACACGTGATCATTTTTCTGAAAACGGAACGAAAGGATATAGAAACTAGAGTCAAGAACGATACATTTGCGTCACTCATGTTTCGGTATATTACGATCACGTGCTATACCTTGACAAATATTCATGTGATTATCACCATATAATATTTTACTTTGAGAAATAAAATAAAATAAATAAAAATAAAAAATAATCCCTTTTTCTCGATTTTACGTTCTTAAAGAAAATGCCAGTACTATGAACTATTCACAATCCATAATATATTAACTGACCTCTTTTGACCTTTTATTTGATTAAATATATAGTTAAACATAAGGAAAACAACCCAATAAAAAAGGTAGCGTGGAGTGAAGAAGATTAAGTGAGCATTTTTCTCCAGTTGCGAAAGAAATCACGTATTTAATCAGTATTTAATCTAACATTTCATCCTTTATAATATAAGAACATCGCCAGAAACTCATCAAATGTGCCGAGAGATATGCTGAAGTTCGACAATAAGTTCTATCAACACTACTCAAGCCTTAATATTACTTTCTCCGAGCCAGAAACCGCAGTTTGAAAGAAGCGTTGACGTGAAGTTCCGGACGTGGCTTACACAAATAAGGTATGAATATTTCGATCGTGGCTGTGCATTGCACTCGGAGCTTGCAAAGCTAATATCTATTTATTCGTTCAGAAATTTCGAGGATCTTCAGTGAGTTTTACCAAGGTCAATACTGTTACTTTATTTCTGATTCTGCAAGTTTTACGCATAACTGATTATCATTTTGTTCTATCCAGAATATTGATGTTGGTGACAAATGAAATCGTGTTAAGCTGGGATGTGTTAGTATATGGTTAGCTTAGATGAACGAAACACCAGCAGGCATTAATATAGAGACTCTACTTCATTTTGTTAAACAAGTTTATGTATTACCGAATATTGTAATTTGTTTTTTACATCAATAAATCAGTAATTCCGATCGTGACATTTTGTCACGGTTTTTTTTATCTATGCTAACGAACTTTTGAATTATTCCATCTTATATAAAATATTATCGAATGTGCAATCCATTGATTCATTGAGAGAATTAAATGCCAAGCTCTTAGCTGAGATTGCCGAGCTTAGGAAGGAGAATGTTGAGATTCCCGAACTTAGAGAGAAGTTACTAAGATTTGCTGAGTTTGAGGCTGAGAATGCGAAGCTGAGGCAGATTATTGAGGAGAATGCCAGGCGTGATGCTAGAATGCCGAACACAAGGTCAGAATCGAGGAATTGGAGAAAAATAGTGTAGATATTTCAGCCAAAAATGCTGAACTTAAAGCCGAATTAGCCAAACTGAGATATGATTTCGATTCTCCAATCTCACGAGGCCTCAGCAACCACATCATGTTACTAACATGCAGAACTCATGCTCTGTTGGAGAAGAGGTATCAGAGGTAACGACTGTACCGCCAGATACTTCTGATCCTGTAATAGATCAGCCTATAAATGGAGCACCTAGTGATAACTCAAACATCAAGTCAATGGAGGAAAGGGAGACGGATAATTTCTTAGGTGAGGTGTATAAGAAAAGGGTCAACAATGAGATTATACAGAGGGAAATTATTGTGTGAATCAGCTACCCAGGACTCATCTTCTGTAACGAAGGACAAAAAATCTCAATCACATAAGAAGAAGGAAGTGGAGAATATTGTACAGGATGTATTTGATTTCATGGCTACTTCGGCACCTGAAAAAAACTATATGACTGAAATTTTCCTGACGGCCCATCACGAAAAATCTTATATGAATAATCCACCAAATATATCACAAAATCTAGCCTGTTTAATCCAAGAAGCATGGGATGCAAAAGATGAAGCAATTCGAGCTAATCAAAAAGAATTATTGTGTTGGTGTTCCTATATTATAGAATTCAATAAAAAGACCATAGAGTTTACGATCGAGTATAAAGTTGGCGAGAAAAAAGCAAAAGGTATGATTTATGACAATCTTACTAAACTCATTCCTCCTGGCACTAAACGTAACACAATACAAAAACAAACTTAGAGAGCAAGAAACATATACGAATTATTTGAGAAAATAGGAATTGATAAAATCAAGTGTATCACAACAATATAGTGCGAATTCTATTTCGGAATTATCTGACAGTCAAATTCAAATCCAAACGATTAAAGATCACTTCACCGAAAGCCTAATATGGATTTCACTGATGATCCTGAGGAGCAAAACTAGGATTATTCTTCCAATTTGGATACAAACCAGATTAATGCATCAGAGGTGCGAGCGAATATTTGGTTCCAGCTATTGAAATATGACGAGCCAGGTGATGATGATTATGAAGTAGATGCTTTCGCAGAGAGTATCAGCTGGAGAGAATGACGGAAAAAATCTTACCGAAGGACCGAAGGACCGAAGAATAGGGGCTGTGCAGGTTGTTCAACGTGAGGCATGATATTCGCATTTTTTTCTCTGTGAAGTTTATCCGCGTGGGATATGTGTAAGCTTTATCGTCAAGATTTGCAAGAGGGATTGACGCAGTGATGAAATGCAGTGCGTAATTGCTAATGAAGATCCGTTTGATCGCTTTTTCTGAGGTGCTATATTATTGGTCTTTTTTCGCGCCTATCAATAAAAGCATTTTGTGCATTACAGACTATCCTGCCAAGACGGCCAAGAATTACGTGTATAGTTTACGGTATAATGAAGGGGTCCCCTCCTGCAGATCATTCAATATCTATAGACGCGAAAAAAAGAGTTTTATTCCTTTGATGGCTTCTCTCAAAGAATCCACCCGTTTAGTCTTAATCCCATCTGTGATAAGGTGTGGTGCATTTGACAACACAATTCTTGATTCCCCTGAAGCAGTTATGTGTTGTTTTTGCTTAGAAGTAGTATTTCCAATGCAAGGATGCCTCATAAGACCTTGCGAGCATGTATTTCATGCGGGCTGCTTTATAGAAGACTTCCGTGTTAATAACACTACTCAGGCTCGTACAAGTAATCACAACGGCATTCCGGACACTTTCGAATCTGAAACGGACCAGCCCATAGAAGATATTGAGTACACACCTCCCAACAACGCAACAACTGTGACCTTTAACAACGCTTCTCCTACTGTAGATATTACTGCGATCCAGAGACATGCATCTCCAGCTCCTGTGGAGCGCTCTGAAGGAGCAAGCGTTGATACGCCTGATACCTCTGATGATCTCTCAATCGCTCAAATTCCAGGCGCGGGAATCCAAATCGGTTAGCAAGACCTACTAACCTTATAGACGAATCTACATCATCTCCGCCTCAATCTACAGGTAGGACAAATGACAATAGAAGAAATGCCTGTACAGCACGTAGAAATCAACTTGTACAGCTGCTTATTAAAGACATGATGAATTCTGAACAAGGCGAAAACTTCATTGATTTGCAAGACCGGATGGAAGTGAGACATAACGATATTTTACAACGAATTCGTGATCTGTATTACGAGTTCGAACATGCTGAAGTTGATGCGAATAATGCGTTCCATCATGCTGTACTGGTTATTTTCCGATTTGGAGAAGCCATCGATCACAGATATATAACACTTTTGTCAGTTAATGGTAATAATCATAATGCAAGTGTAGCGCTTAACAGAGAAATTTAGGCTCTCTTCCCAAGTGCAAGCTCTAAAAACGTACTTAGAAAAATATCAAGAGTAAGAAATGTCTATGAAATATTTAGCGCAGTTGGTTCTAACAAAATTGCCCGAATCAGATCAGTGTCATTGCCATTTTTTTCAGAATTGAGGAGTCGAGATATTGACGCCATTAAAGTTGCCGTGGCGGACAATCCCAGCAATCAGCTTAATCACCAGTTAGATATACATTTATTTCCTTCGGTACAAAAAGTAAAAAAATAAGTAAATAATCATTTTCTTTTAATAGTTCGTATAGGTATCATATATGTTCTTGCACATGACACCCAACGGATTTCTGGGGGATGTCATGTGTATTGAAGCCTATTTGTTATCAAAGTGATTGTCTAACACTGTGCCTGCTATCATAAAACATAGCCAACCGACTCCTTTTATCAAAATGTATAAATTCAAAAATATAATAAAGCTTTACATTTGATTTTTTAAACGTGTGTGCGTATTTCGTGTATATGATCGCATAATAAACTTTATTAATTACAGTTAAAAAATAAATACAATGGTTCGAGACGCATCCTACTATACAGAAGTTAGAAGTTAAATGGAACGAGTACAAAGTAAAATAAATACAAATGCTCGGGACTTTGCCCGCGATACATGACTAATTTTATATCCTAGCTCCTCTGGGACGCCCTCAGGGGTAAGACTTAACGACAGTATCTGATTTTTCCTTAAGATTACCCGATGACCTAGGCTTTTTTATTGTCCTCTCCTCACTTTGAGAAGTTCTGCACCTTCTCCAATAACCATGCAATACTTTCCTAACCCTATTTTCCTTATTCTCGTCCTTGTATACAACAACCATAGGTTTGGATAGTTTGAATCTTAGCCTGTCCTGATCATCGAGCGAACATTCCATAAAGTACCATTTTTCCGCATCTGTGATAATCCCGAATACCTTACCTACAAACACACTCTCTTCCTCCATCTCATTCGCCTTACGTTTACGGTTTGATAATGCGGATTCGAGTTGAACGGCATTCTAAGCAATACCCTTAAAAAATCTTCGTCCTTTACCTCTGTCACACCGACAGTTTTTGCGGTTTGGAGCGAAATCGACTGGTCCGTATCCATTGGGCCCTGTACATCTTCGGGAACGACCAATCTGAAAAGCGTCTCAATGAACATGGTGAACTTGAGGTTGTTCTTTGACACGAATACGTGGAGTATCTCACGAAGACCCTGATCGTTTCGAGGAGAGAATTTTCCACTATCATTTAACATGCTAAGTTCCGCTCCATCATTGTCGAGGGCTGGTGTCTTGTGCACTCCACGTATATGTTCTTTGAGGCCATCGAGAGTCGAGTGTTCGATATTTACGGTCCACTTGAAGCTCTTCGTTCGCTTCAGACTAACTACAACGTCGAACGCTGTAATGCGATAACCTGGTTAGTAAAATTTTCCGGGACGAGGCGTCTCGGAGATTTCTTGGCAGAATCTTACGTACCATGCACGGACTTGTTGAGTAATGCCTGTAACGAAGCGAGTTTCTCCCTTAATTCCAATACCTAAGAAAGTCTCTCAAAACTTTAGCTGGTAAATTTTCCGATGTAGAAATATTAATTGTAGAGCTAGACACTAAAATTTTTCATTTACATTAGTTAATATTGCTCATATCTGAATACCTAAAATTAGTTATGATAGTATTGAAGAAAGTTTTATTTTTTCTTCAGATAAAAATAATCTAGAAAATTCTATTTTAGTAAAACCATTGATACGATTTGCAATAGTCATGTTTTGGTGATTCAGATTTTGACTTAAATTTTTATGGAAAAGCAATTAGACAAAATAATGAATATTTTAAAGTTGATGATTATAAAATATTTCAAGTTGCTTATAAATGATAGTTTCTAAAAAAAAAAGCAATTATTTTTAAAATTCAAATAATTTTTGTGATTATAATCAAAAATTTTATTTTTAACAATTTCTATCATAAGAACATTAGCTAATTTTTGTCACCAGCATAGGTAAATTTGAAAAAGAATGGTTATGAATTTTATCAAAGACAAATCAAACTAAATTATACTCTCTATTATATTCACTATTATTCTTTAATCTATAATAAATTGCTCATTATATTAAATAGCTAAGTTTTATGTGTCCCATATTAAATTTGTCTTAATAATTAGATGGGCTTTGTTGATTCTGGATTTTTGTTTACTTATTTTTATTAGAAACGGTTGATTTTTGGAAATAACTTCTTTTTTAGTTACATTATTAAGCTTATTATGCATTTTAAATAAGAATATATGGATTTCCATGATTACTAAAACAAATATTATTAAAATATCACCATAAGCCGTTCATTAATTGATTTATATAATGTTCTTACTACTATTTTTCTAAACTAACTTTTGCTTTGATCGTCTGATTTATTTTAAATGTTTGTAAGCGAATATAAAAATTATGCAAACAAGTAAATATCATAAGTTATAAAATTTTGTGATTAAAGATGATTAATTAATGGTATTTCAAGTTGTACACTGTATATAACATTCAACTTATAATAAACTTTATTAAATTTTTATAATTGTATCAAAGAAAATTAAGATGGTTTTACTTATTTTCGTATATAATATTCAGTTATATTGTTGTTACTTAGGTGCTATAATATATTGAATCCCTTTTCAATCCTACCTTTTACATAATTTGTTGTAATAAAACTAATATTGATACAAGAAAATTTTACTACTCAAGGGTAAAAAAAAATCCCTTTTCATGACTAAAATTTTTGTGGTTGAAAGAAAAAGACAAAAAGTTATGAGAGGTAAAAATACTTTACTAACGCGAGTCTCTCTTTATTAAAACTAATTTTTTTTTCATTTTTTATCGTACACCTATACAAAGTTTTATTTTGAAAATAGAGTTTTATAGAATTACAACAATAAGTTGAAATATTTTGGAGAACAATAATCAACAAGAGTATTAAGCATTGCTAAAATAATGCTCTATACAAACTTTTCTTTGACGAAAAAGTGGAACCAATAGAACCATGAAGTTATAACTTTTGGCTGGGGGTGGCACAGTAAAACGAGAACTCACATGACGGCCAGGAATAGTAGATTATTGGTACATGCCAGATTTTGTACTATTATCTTGCAGATCCTCAGATCAAGAATGATAGTGTAAACTGTAAACACATTGAATTCACAAGGTGCACATGATGACACATGACTCATCTTCTGATACCTCAACAAACCGCAGCACTTGCAAAATGATAAGTTTGAATTATGGGAAAATTTTGCATGACCATGAACTATTTTGCAAGGTTGATGATTAAAAATTTTGGAAATATTAATGTCATTAAGCGAAATCTTGCCAAACGTGATTATGACCTTTGAAAAATTTTTTTTTTTAAAAGTTGATAGTAAATGTTTTTGGGGGCAGATCCAATTTCGCTTATCACGATCTATTTTACCTCGTCCAAAGAGTCATCGTGTTTGCAAGGGGGTCATCAAATCTTTTACCAAAGTATAGATATTGTTAGTATCAGTTCTTTAGTGTTTATAAAAATAAACAAAAGATTAATTAGGGTAGGCAGAAGGTGTATATGTGTAATTAATATGACGATAGTTAATGCAAGGTTAATAAACAAAAACAATGTCTCTAAATTACAATTGACCAAATTCACTTCAAATCCGATAAGATGTGAATAAAGTATTGCACTTCCAATGGCAAATACGATCAGACACAAATAAGGGATTTATAACGATAAATGACAATAAAAATCAATGGGTTAGGTGTATATGACAATAATTAACAATGAGATAACCAAAGATATAAAATAATAATAAAAGTGTTTTTATTTAATATCGGTAAATATCTTATTGACTGGATACCTATCTAATTACATCGAAAAACATCGCGTCTATTTATAAGTAAAAACACTAAACTAAAAATGTTTACAATGTTTGATATGTGCCACATATACCATATGTATTATATGTGCAATATATTTAATATATTCGATATATCAAACATTTCGAACATTGATCCTCCCGTTATATGACGTTGATCATCCAACAATAATTAATCGTCCCGGAAATTACCATTGATCAACGGTTATATCACGTGACTTCGTCACATTATTTTTCATCTGTCAAGAAGATATAGGTATATCTCATGATTTTATGATTTTTCCTTTGTTGAGCTTTTTTTTGTATCCTAGTTATTATACATTAATTACTGTTATAAAGAAAAATACCAGAAATCTAATGATGAATCGGAATCCTTTAAGCGAAGCATCTTTTGAAGGGTAACAAATGATTAGTTTTTAAGATGATTAAGTATTACAGTACTTTTTTTAAAAAAGCATTAGAATGAAAATATCACGATATAAATAAATTTTGGACAATTATAGAAAAGGCTCAGGAAATCACATTATCAAATGTGATATAAAATATTTCAAACAGCAATAGTAAATTATATCATTTTAAAATTATAATCGTGTTTTCAAAAAAATTATTTTTAAAGATATTAATTTTTTATTTTATATCAATAAAGATGAAATCCAAAGTCCAATACGTATATCTTGATGAAAAAAAAAATATATTAAATATTTTGTAATTTATCAAATTTATTAAAAATAAAAACTTTAATAATGTGTAGTATTCAGTACTTATGCTCAAAATTATATCGAATGTGAATTATTTTTAATTACACACAATTAACTATTTCAATCTTAGATCATGCGTATTCACCATTTGGATCGTTATTAATATTTTGATTCGTTCAGTCTTAATAAAAAGTGTATCAAATGAAACCCGATAAATAATTTCTTAAAACCAAGTTTCATCATTACGCAAACTATGTAATATCTCACAAGTGAATCAACAAGAGGTCAATATTGTAATTATCCTGTTGTTGATTGAATTGATTAATATATGCGAATATCTGTGAGAATCTATCCTATTATTTCATTAATTAACAAATTGACATGATTTGACACGGGTTTTTATAAATCAAATTTTATATTAATCATAAAGATAAATTACGAGATTAATTAATTCTTATAAACAAATATAAACATATTAAACATTTTAATTATTAATTTTTTATGAATATAAAAAAGTTGATAGTTAATAACGTTATCCCTTTTTTGTGATAGTCTTAACTAACAGTTATATATTAATTAACACGGTAAAATCCTTCAATGTTTTCATGCTTAAAAGAGAATAATTACTTTTTATAGTAAATACATTAATTAAAAATAGGTTTTTTTTATGGCATAACATTAAATTATATATATGCTACTATTTTGAATCCCTTTTCAATTTGGCCTTATTGCAATAAAACTAATATTAGTATATAAAAATTTTTACTCACAACTAAAAATTTTACGGTCGAAAAAAGGCCAAAAAATTATATGAAAAATTGATAAAATTAATTACTTGAGCCTCTCTTTATTTTTTTCACTTTTTTATAATAGTTTATTTTTACACCTATGCAAAGTTTTATTTAGAAAATAGGGTTTTATCGAACTACAGAATAAGTTGAAATATTTTGGAAAAACGATAATAAATTAAACATTGTTACAATAAAGCTCTATACAACTTTTCTTTGACGAAAAAAATGGAATCTATATGAATCGTAAAGTTGACTTTTGAGGACAGCTGCGGGCGGCGCAGTAATATGAGAACTCACATGATGACTACTATCAAAAATGGACGTGGAAAGAACGAAGGAAATTTAGTAAAAATGAGATGATTTATTTATTTGATAGTGAAACGGCCCCTGCAGATTTTCTTGCAGATCTTAGAAAAAATAAAAATTCAATTTTCCGAGGAGAGCGTAAACTATGGGGCTTTCTAGAATTACGGGCTGTATATTGTTTAGTTCAACAAAAAAATTTTAACCAAACAAAATAATCTGTATGTTAGTTTTAGTAAGTTTTTAATTAAAGTTTTATTTTGTTAACGTATCTGCCGATCTGCGGGATACATCATATGAGAAAGATTTAAATAATTTACGCAAATGTATTCGTCTTACGTCTAAGTCGTTGAAGTTATATGACTATATCATACCTAAGCAAAGAGAATATAATCTTATTTTATTTTTACTGCAGAGAATAACACGTAAAGAGAGAAATATAAAAGTTAGAACGAATATCATATGATCAGTGATCCGCTTGCATGTTTTTTTTCGTGTCCCATATTGGAAACAATATTTAAATGTTACACTGTTATTTTGTGTGAAGGTAATAAACACTCTAGTGTAACATTATAAATATATAAAAAAATATTTCACGCTTTAAATTTTTTTTAAAAAAAACTAAATAAATTAAAATAATGTTATATCATTACGAAGTGTGTAACAAATGTGATGAAAAATATACAGTCATATCTGAAAAATGGTGTAGACCATGTCAAATAAATTATTTAAAGAATAATTTTATGAAATGGACAAGTGGAAATAAAGAAATTGATGATTTTATTCAAAAAAAGCAATTGAAAATCAATAGATATTATGATACAATAATTGAATGGATAACATATAATCAATTTATTGATGTCAAAGAAATAAAAAAAAATGCTGATAATACTGTTACTATGTATTCAGCATTATGGAATAATGGTTCATTGCATTATGATATTAATAAAGAAGAACTAACAAGAAAGCCTAAAATAAAAGTTGTATTAAAATATTTAAACAACTTTCAAAATATAATTGATGAGGTATGAGTATTATTTATAAGTTTTATTTAAGTAATTTAATACTATAACTCTGTTTTTGTTTTTAATAGGCTATAAAATGTTATGACATTATGCATGGAATAACTCAAAACCCAGATACAAAAGATTATTTTATAGTTTTACAAGATATATATTGTGAAAAATGTGGTGAACTAACAGATGAATTATGGTGTGAGCCATGTCATATAAATTATTTTGAAAATGAATTTAAAAACTGGACCAGTGGAAATGAAATAATTGATGATATCATTCAAGAAATACAATTAAATAGTTTCAATGATAAAATAGTTGAATGGATACCATACAATCAATTTATTAATATTGAAGAAATAGGAAAAATTGATGATAATACTACTACTATATATTCAGCTTTGTGGAATAATGGTCCATTACATTATAATGTATATAAAAAGGAATGGATAAGAAACCCTAATTTGAAAGTTATATTAAAATGTTTTAGAGATTCACAAGATATTTTTGATAAATTACTTAATAAGGTATGGGAATTATTTTTAAATTTAACTTAAATGCTTTAAAATATTATAACTTTTTTTTTATTTAATAGGATAAAGATTACAATATTGGGATATCACAAAACCCAGATACAAAAGAATACATCATTGTTCAAGATAAATATTGTGAAAAATGTGGTGAAAAATATACTAATAAACGTATTAAATGGTGTGGGTTATGTCATAAAAATTATTTTAAAAATGAGTTTAAAAACTGGACCAGTGGAAATGATGATATCATTCTAGAAATGCAATTAAAAATTAATAGTTTCAATTATAAAATAGTTGAATGGATACCATACATTCAATTTATTAATATTGAAGAAATAGGAAAAGTTGATGATAAAACTGCTACTATATATTCAGCATTATGGAGTAATGGTTCATTATGCTATAATGAATATAAAAAGAAATGGATGAGAGACCCTAATATAAAAGTTACATTAAAATGTTTTAATGATTCACAAAATATTATTGATGAATTACTTAATGAGGTATGGAAATTATTTATAAACTTAAATACTATAAGAAATAATAACTTTAATTATATTTAATAGGCTAAAAGATACAATACATATGGGATATCTCAAAACCCAAATACAAAAGAATATATCATTATTTTACGAAACGGAATATCTGAAGATGAATTGTGTCGGACATATCACATAAATTATTTAAAAAATAATTTTACAAAATGGACAAGTGGAAATAAACAAATTGATATTCTTATTCAAAAATTGCAATTAACAGTTGATAGAAATATATGCGAGTGGATACCATACAATCGATTTCTTAATATTAAAGAAATAGAAAAAAATGATTTACTTACAATACATTCAGCTATATGGAATGATAAACCATCATATTATAATTCTATTAAAGAGGAAATGATAAGAAAGCCTAAAAAAGTTACATTGATTACATTAAATTATTTAAATAAATCACAAAATATAATTGATGATTTTCTTAATAAGGTATAAAATTATTCTAAGTTTGATTCAAATTCTTTTTTTTTTTAATAATAATTTATTTACATTAAACAGGTTAAAGGTATACTGATGGTTAACAACTGTGAAGTATATGATTCCTTTCATAAGAAGTATTATTCTTTAATATGTGGAATATCTCAAAATCCAGATACAGGAAATTATGTTATAGTTTCACAAGATGAATATTGTGAAAAATGCAGTAAGCAATATACAGATATATATAATCAGTGGTGTAATTCATGTCAAATGAATTATTATAAAAATAATTTAGCAAATTGGAGTGGAAATAAAATAATTGATGATTTAATTCAAGAAATGCAACTGAAAAATTGTTATCTTCAAAGAAAAATAATTGAATGGATACCATACAAACAATTTATTAATATTAAAGAAACTACAAAAGATAATAACAATACTACTATTATATATTCAGCAATATGGAAGAATGGTCCATTATATATTAGTAAGAAATGGATAAGAAACTCCTATACAAATGTTGTATTAAAATCTTTGGATATTAATGAATTTCTCAGTAAGGTATGACAATTATTTATAAGTTTAATTTAAATATTTCATAATAAATGAACATATATACTTATTAATATATATGTATAGGCTGTCAGTTATAATGATATATATGGAATATCTCAAAACCCAGATACCAGAGAATATATTATGGTTTCCATGGTTTTATCAAATGATGCATATTGTGAAAAATGTGGTGAACTATATACATATAAATATAATAAATGGTGTAAACCATGTCACATAAATTATTTTAAAAATGAGTCTAAAAACTGGACCAGTGGAAATGAAATAATTGATGATTTTATTCTAGAAATGCAATTAAAAATTAATAATGACGAAGATAAAATAATTGAATGGATACCATACAATCAGTTTATTAATATTAAAGAAATAGGAGAAGTTGATGATAATACTACTGTATATTCAGCAATATGGAAAAATGGTCCATTATATTATAAAAAAAAATTGATAAGGAAGTCCAATAAAAAAGTTGTATTAAATTACTTAACAATAGATTTTAAGGAATTTTTCAGTAAGGTCAATAAGGTAAGAAACTTTTTTATATGCCACCTTAAATATAATACTTCAGATAATCATTTATTTATATTTATAGGTTAATAAATACAGAAATCATATATATGGAATATCTCAAAATCCAGATACAAAAAATTATTTTATTGTTTTAAATGATAAGAAATGTATACCATCATGGTTAATTTTACAAAATAATTTTACAAATTTAAGTGGAAACAAAATAATTGATGGTTTTATTCAAAAAATACAATTAAAAAAATTAAAAATTAATATTTGGACTCATATAATAGTTGAATGGATACCACATAATCAATTTACAAATATTAAAGAAATTGAGGAAGTTGATGTTAATGCTACTATTACATATTCAGCAATATGGAAAAATGGTCCACTATATTATAGATATGATAAAAAGGAATGGATAAGGAATCCTAATAAAAAAGTTATATTAAATTGCTTAGCATTAGATATTAAGGAATTTATCAATAAGGTATATAAATTATTTATAAATTTGGTAACTTAAATATTCAAAGAAATAATTATTTTCTTTATTTCTATTTAATAGGTTAACAATTATAGTAACATTTATGGAATATCTCAAAATCCAGATACATATGATTATATTCTAGTTCTTCAAAATAGGAATTGTAAAAGATGTGGTAAACCATACAGTGATTTAAAGAATAAATGGTGTAAGTTATGTGAAATAAATTATATACAAAATAATTTTGCAATTTGGAGTGGAAATGAAAAAATTGATAATTTCATTCAAGAAAAGCAAATAAAGATAAATGGTTTCAATGATATAGTAGTTGAATGGATACCATTCAATCAGTTTATTAATATTAAAGAAATTAGAAAAGTTGATGATAATGTTGCTATTATCTATTCAGCAATATGGAAGAATGGTCCATTATATTATAAAGAAGATAGAAAGGAATGGATAAGGGATTCTTGTAAAAAAGTTGTATTAAAATGCTTAACATTAGATATCAACAAATTTTTTATTGAGGTATGAAAGTTATTTCTCTAACTTAAGTATTTATTTCAAACAATATTTTTATTCACACTATTTACTAATAGGCTAACAATTATAATGATATATATGGAATGTCTCAAAACCCAAATACAAATAATTATATTTTAGTTCTTCAAAATGATCAGTATTGTAATAGATGTTGCAAGCCATATAGTAGTAATTTAGTAAAGAAATGGTGTAAATCATGTCAAATAAATTATATACAAAATAATTTGACAAATTGGAGTGGAAATCAAAAAATTAATGATTTTATTCGAGAAATGCAATTGAAAATTGATGCTTATGATAATATAATATTTGAATGGATACCATATGATCAGTTTGATTATATTGAAGAAGTAGGTAAAGGTGGTTTTGCTACAATATATTCAGCAATATGGAAAGTCGGCCCATTAAATTATTATAAAGGTTTATATGAAAGAGATAATTATAATATAGAAGTTGCATTAAAATGTATAGATAACTCACATAATATTACTGATGAATTTTTAAATGAGGTATGAAATTTCTTCATAAAATTGAAATAATTATTAATATATTAATTTTGTTTATACTTAAATAGATTAAAGCATATTCAATTACGGGTTATGAATATAATAATGTTCTTAAAGTATATGGAATATCTCAAAATCCCATTACAAAGAATCATATTATAGTTCTTCAATATGCAAAATGTGGAAGTTTTAATAATTGGATGTATTATTTCAATAAAAATTCTAGTTATGTTAAGTATTGTATGCTCCAACATATTATTGATGGACTTAAAGAAATTCATCAGAAGCAGATGGTTCATCGTGATTTTCATATAGGAAATATATTAGTTAATAATCATAATAATGCAGAAAATATTCCTACAGGTATACTTGTTTCAGATATGGGATTATGTGGAGAAGTTAGTAATACAGATAAAACAAAAATTTATGGAGTGATGCCTTATGTAGCTCCTGAAGTATTAAGAGGAAATCCTTATACTCAAGCAGCAGATATATATAGTTTTGGCATGGTTATGTATTATATAATAACTGGAAGACAGCCTTTTGAAAATTGTGCTCATGATGGTTTATTAGCATTAAATATATGTAGAGGAATTAGACCCGAAATACCTGAAATATCTGAGTTGAAATCAAATCAGTATATTGATCTAATGAAAAAATGTTGGGATTCAGATCCAGATAATAGACCAAACGTTGAATCAATTTTCAGTAGTAGTGGGTTGAGAGATGATATTGAAAAAGCAGAAAAATATCTCTTTAAAGAATATGAAGAAAACAAACAATTAACTACTACCCATCCACAAGCTATTTATACATCTCGGTTACTTAATCCTTATACAGAAGGACTTTCATTCAATTTTATAGAGTAAGTTATATTCAAATGATTTTCTTATTTTATCATTTAATTTAAAAAAGAAATTTATTAAAATTTAAAAATATTAATAGATCAAATGATGAAAAATGATCAGAATTACTTTGCTGAAACCCACGAAATCGTGGCTATGTAATAGCCATGCTGCCGCCACTTAATGTAGTAGGCGTACGACTACTCTATGTTAGTTCTAACGCAGTTGTATGTATTTAATGTAGAAAATATGTAATCATAATATAGAAATTGTATTGCCAATACAAAGAAACTATATAAATGTTAGCAAGAAACTGTATAAATGATTTAAAGTAATGATATATATGATTTGCATTAAACATGTAGTAAATTTATAATATAATTTATAATAAATTTGTATTAACTTTATAATAAATATGTAGATAATTACAGTAAATACATAATAAATATATAGTAGATTCATGGTAAATACATAATAAACAGACTCGTCTAAAAAGGAGAAAAAATCGAAGAGCTCCCCGTGCATCCAAGAGACCTGAAGTTTCATTCTGTTAAAAAATAAATTCAAAAGAACCCTCTCTACTCGAATTTCCCACACGCTTACTCATTCAAGAGAACCAAAAATCGCCTATCATAAAAGAAAAAAATGTTCGTAAGAGTCCATTAAAAGGAGGAATAAAGAAAAAAAAATTATGCATTATACACTTACCAAAATTCTTTGTCTCGAGAACAATCAATCAATATTACATATGTATAGATATGAAATCTGAATGACCTGTCATGTCTAAATAAAGAAAGAAAATGAACCATTAGAAACATTTCATTAAAATAAAAAAAGATTAAAAAAAATTCCACGCATCTAAAGCATAAAAAGAATCAAAAACTTATCATTATTTTTTTTAAAAAAAAGGAAAATGAACGAACTGTTAGAAACAGTTCGTTAAAAACATAAAGAAAAGACCAAACCGCACACCAAAATTCTACAAAGTTCTACGCGCTTAAAAAAGAAAACAAATGAACTGTTAGAAACTGTTCGTTAAAAGCAGTGAATAAAGAAGAAAAGGAGCCCATTTCCTACCAAAATACGTGTCCGAAGAGAAAACTGTCTATTTAAGGGAGAGGGATTGTCTAAAAAGTAAAAGAAACGAAATGTTAGTAATCATTTCGTTGAAATAATCCAAAACTATTCATTTATATCAAATAATTAGCTATATAAAAAAATCTAAAAACGAGCTGTTAGTAATAGTTAATTAAAAATCAAAGATTTAAACTATACAGCAATACTAACCAAAATCCCCATGTCCAAAGAGCCAAAAAGTCGCTTAAAAGATGAGATGTTAGCAATCATTTTGTTAATAGAATTAATTTGAAGAAAAAATATTCACCAAATTCCCACACTTCTAAGAATATGAAAGAAAAACAAAATGTTCATTAGTAGCCACTTCTTCATCAAAACACTTAACATCCGAACTCCAGAGTCCCGAAAGAGCCACCTAGAAAAAGAAAAAAGATATGAACCATTAATACCATTCATTAAAATAAATGAATTATAGAAAAAATATGAAAATAGCACACCGGATTCCCACATGTCCAAAGACCCTTCCTGCTGTTTAAAAGATTTCGATTCCAGTAAAGTTTCGTTAAAATAAAATAGAGAAGATCCATCTAAAACCCACCGAATTCACCATCTAAAAGCTGAGTTCCAAGTTCCAACCTGTCTAAAAAAAGAGAGAACGAAATGTTAGAAAGTTTTGTTAAAAGAAACATATTAAAAAAAAATATCTATTCCCTACTGAAAATTTTTACGCATCATTTTTTAAAATATTGCATATTTGCATAGAAGTACTAAATTATCTGAAACCTGAACTCCTAAAAAAAGAAAAAAACAGAAAGTTTTGTAATTTCTTTGAAATAAAACTTATAAGATAAAAGCAATTAAAAATAAAAAGTTTGACAAACTTACCAAATTTCGCGTCCAGGAAAACTGAGAGAACAAGAAACATTTTGTTAAGATTTTTTTTCCAACAGAAAGAAGAAAAGGGAAAAGCCACAAAGGTTAAAAAGTTTAAATTGGGTTAAATAGTTTAAATTATCATGTGTAACTGTTGCTCCCTAATTGTAGATCAATTGTCGCTATAATAAATTGTGATGGTGCAACGTTGATCAAAATTACTATATAAAACTAGAATATGCGATTTGCCAGGGGACTCCGTCCCCAAACATAACATTTATAATTAAAAAAATTTTTTGATATAAATAAATTGAATTGTATGTAAAATATTACTGAATAATAAAAATTTTATAAAAAATCATGTTTTTAATA
>QZLH01000498.1:68477-82754 GCA_003833135.1 Oehlia diaphana | reverse complement strand
AAGAAATATAAAAAAAAAATAAAAAAATAAAAAAAAAAAAAATACTTCAATCACCTGCCTTTTCACGAAGAACAAGAACTGAAAATCTAGGAAAAGAAAAGAAAGTGAACGGAATTAGCAAAGGAAATAAAAAAAAATAACCAAAAAATGAAAAAAAAGAAACGCACACCTTTCTGTGAAAAATGCAAAGAATCAGAACCTAAAAAAAGAAAGAATACAAACGAAGTTAGTAAAAAAAAACCAAAAAAAAATCAAAATAAAAAAAGCCAACCGTGAAGAACTGAAGAGCCAAAAGCCTAAAGAACCTTTCCGTGAAGAACTAAGCCTCCATAAGAAAATTGGCAGAGGGAGGTTCCAATCTAATACTAAAAAAAAAGATTATCTTTAGATCATCTAATTGATATTAGACCGAACCGATGATATCAGTTCGGCTTAGATTAAAAATTTGGTTCCAGTTCTAGTTCGGGTCTAAATCAGAAAACCGAATCAGAATCGGATGAGATTTTAAGTTCAGATTCGGTTCCTTACTAAAACTGCACTAAACCGACCTGTTTGGAGCTTTATCAGTCACCAATTGGCTATGTCAGATTGGTGACCGATTGGTAACTGATTGTTAATAATAAACTTAATATATTTATCAGAATAAACTCAAAAGCTCAAATTAAGTATAACTTGACTTGCTTTACAAGGCTATAATGCTAATTTTTTGACTTTAATATAAAAATCAGATATTGTAAACCAATCAGTAACCAATCAGTCACCAATCGGCTATGTCAAATTGGTGACCAATTGGTGACTGATTGTCAATAATAAACTTAATATATTTATCAGAACAAATTCAAAAGCTCAGATTAAATATAATTTGACTTGCTTTACAAGACTATAATGCTAATTTTTTTACTTTAATACGTAAATCAAATATTGTAAACAAATCGGCAATCAATCAGCCACCAATCAGTCATATGACCAATTGGTGATTGATTGGCGATTTATGCCTGATTGATGACCGATAGGTAATAGATTGAAAGAATCAGTCACTAATAGGTAACCAATCAGCTTCCAATTAGTCACCAATCGGTCATATGACCGATTGGTGACCGATTTTTTATATTTTGACCTGTGACAACAAATCGCAAATTTGTAATTTATTATAAAATAAATTTGTTTTTATTACAACAAAAAGTCCCATCCCTGGGATTTTTTTTTATATCATCTCACTAGAATTAATTTCTAATAAATCTGGTCTAATTGGATGTTTATGATGTTTATGAAATTCATTAAATTGTAAACGAAATCTATTAATTAGAAATGTTAAAATTGAATGCAAAGATAAAAAATGCTATATACTTACATTTCCTTTTCCTGAAAGATTCTCAGGATTTTTCAGATTTTATAAACTCTCCAACTGTAGATTTTTCTTTAATCTTAACAAAAAATAACTGTTGTATATATTTGTACAGTACCTACGGTACCATTAAATTTAATGCTAATACATTTATGTGTTAAAAAAATGAGTTTTACAATACATAATTTATATAAAAACTTTGAAAATTTGAAATGTTTGAATAACTAAAATGAAATTGTAATAATTGGTTTCTAAATTTCTCACTAAATTATTTCATCTTTATTCAACCAAACCATTGGTCGGGTCTTTATTATAAATTTAGTGAAATTGAGAGATTGTTAGTTATTAAGTTGGGTTCCCTAAATCTTAATAAAAATTAGGAACTAAGGCAGCCGGAGTAATTGTAAAAATTTTTGGTTGTTGCGCAATGTTTTGATATTAAAATTTTTAAGTCGCTTGAAGAGCTTGGGAATTATCCGTGTTAATAATAATTTGAACTTTTTTATATTTCTTATCGAAATATTGTTAGAATTAAGCTGCACTTACAAAACGACAAAAATTTTTTTCACGATATTGTTAATAAATAACATTATAATGATTTCATATAGAAATGTTTATGGTTATAATCATTATATGTAATCCTTAAAAATACGACTAGTGATTGAGATTATGCGAATATAATATACTGTACTGGTTTAAGGATAATGTTATGTATAATATGATTCATGTCTAAGTACTGTATCACAGCTATCGCTAATACAGTACAATTATGTTGCGAATATTTTACGATCTTATCATAGTGTTTATCCTTCAATTTCATATTAATTACACGTTAATAAGTATTACTTATCCCCTGCCATTTACACAATAGTAAATGTTTTATAGAGTATAATATAGTATATTTTATTATTGAATCTTATTTTTCATTCGCTTGGTTTTTTTTTTCATTTTAAAAGGTCTTTATTTAAAATAATTAAATTTTAAAAAGCTTCGGAACTATTACTATTACACTTGAAAAATAATATTGAGATTACAAATAAATTAAAAGAGAGTTTTTCAAATTTGGAAAATGCAAATTACTCAGATTTTCAAATCAGTCCATTATAGTATAATCAATAGTTAATTTTTACCACAAAATTTCCTAGAAACGGATAAATAAATACATATAAAATTTGTTACCCAGTAGGTATAACTACATTTGCATAATCGTGTAAATGGTACCGATCAAGGGATAAATATTAATAATTTTTGAGTTTTTACAAAATAATGTCATGATAAATACTCGAGTGGATAATAAAAAGTTAAAAATGGACATTCCTTTATCGTCAAAAGTAAGTAAAGATTTGTCTAACATCATCTCTTACTTTTATCATTCATAACATGCATTTTAAATTCTTATAATCTTAAATTTTTGACAAAAAAATGGTTTATTTGTCTTTTAATTTTAAAGTTTTTACTATTTGGTATGATAGTATTTTAAGACGCACGACTAGGGATGGCACGTGATTTAAAACAGGATGTTTTAAAACAATTTAAATCAGTTTTTTATTGTTTTAAAAACGTTTTTTTTTTTGTTTTAAAACATTGAACGGCATGATTATTGCATAATTACGTTTTAATTGTTTTTAAGCAACCTTTATTTAAAATTATTCTCGTGGAAGACCATCATCGGAAGACGTCCGTAAGCACTTTGAAAAGTTACGAAAGACACCTCGTCAAAAGTGTGTAATTATTGTGGAAATGACATTAGTTATTGATTTAATTGATCGATTAAAAGATTTAAAATTAATATATTATATAATTTTTTTTTTTTAAGAGTTAGCGCACATTTTATTTAACGAATCACTAGTATCACTAAGCTATATTCCCAACAAGGTCAGTCTGGCTATTAGGAGTGCTTAAATTTTTTGTTGCAAATATGTATTACGTCGTAAAGGCTAGTAAAGTGCTTAATGTTTTAAAACACGTTTAAAACATGTTTTAAAACGCCAAAATTGATTTTAAACATGTTTTTTTGCCATCCCTTCCCTAGCTACGACTGGTCAAGTGTGAACCTCGTTAGATTTCCTATGCAAAGATCGGGAAAACCCGGATGATAACAATGGAATAATCGGAATTGAGGATGTAAGTATAGCGATAATTATCATTTCTCTATTTCACAAACTTTTGTTTTTTTATTACATTATTGTTTTTGTTTAACTTACTAAAAAAAAAAAAATATTGGGGGTTTTCAAGTCTTACAACCAGAAATATAATTAACGCCATTTCACATCGATTTAATTTAGTAATCACTGAAAGAAAAATTGGGTAGATGAAATGATTGAATAAATTTCGCCGATCGGGTAACCGTAGATCTCTCTCATATTTAGAATCCGTGTCTTTTTTTTTTGCAACCTTAAAAAGGTTCTTTATTAACAAAATATTTTTTTTTTGTAATTTGAATGAATTCCAAATTTATTATAATAAAATGTACTTGAATGTCGCAGATATTAGAAACTCATTGTTTATTTGTTCTAACCATTAAAAATTCATCACATAAGCGGAATTTTTAATCCGTATATTTCTATATGGAGGAAATTAAGATAATACCGAAAAAAGATTAAACTGCAATAAAATGGTATTTATTATTTATAAAAAACAAAAATAATAAAGGAGGGCTAAAATCATTATTGAACAAAACATTAAAGAATTCATTACTACCCTAAGAGCTTTTATAATGGCAAACAAAATAATTTCCATTTCCCGATTCTTATCATCATCATCATCATCATCATCAAAAATTGACGAGGATGATTTAAGAAATCAAGTACTTAAGAATGCAAGTGGAGAACAATGGGTCGAGGTTAATCAAAGACACTTGATTGATAAGATTTTGGCTCGGTAGGCTTTTTTTTTAAAAGCTTTATGATTTTGTGTTTCTTAAACTTAATCCCTTCAATATTTTTAGATACTCTGCCAAATTTGTAATATTTCGGGAATTGATGCAAAATTCTGGTAAAAAAATTTAAAAAATTCTTTTAGAAAAAAAGAATAATTTTTTGATTTTATAATGTAACTAATTTATCTTTTATTTTTTGTTTAATAAAGATGATGCGAAATCAACAAAAGTTCAAATATTTTATGAAAGCGCAAATCCAGAAAAGGATATAAAGTTAAAGGACAAAATTGCTAGAATAAAATATAAAAATAATGGATTTATTTTTAGATCTGAAGATTGGGATCGATTAAGGAAAATTGCCGAAGGGAACCCTGATGAACAAAAAGTATGTATATATTATCATTTTTTTTTTGTTAACTGATTTTTTTTAAAATAATATAAAAAAAACTTTTTTCACGATGATTTAATAGATAGGAGCTTTTGGTGTGGGTTTTTATTCATTGTTTTCAATTTGTGAAGAACCATTGTAAGTAATTAATTATTATAATGGATTTTTTATTAAAATCAATGTTAATTCAAAGTTTCATATTGATAGTGTTACTTCTGGTAAACAAGGAATGACTTTTTATTGGCGTGGAAATCAATTATTAACAAAACAAGCACGAATTAATAATGATGATAAAGTTTGGACGACATTTTTATTGGATATGAGAGAGAAGACTGAAGAGGTATATATTTAATCATCATATTATCACTTATCATTTGTTTAACGCTTCGATGTGTTTAATCAGTTTCCAGAAATCGATGAACTTGCACGATTTTTAGCCAATTCATTAGTAAGCTTTTATTTTGATATTTTTGAAAAGTTTTAAAAGCACGAAGCGCGTCATACTAATATTTAAAAAATAATAGGGATTTACCGGGAATCTTAATGAAGTAACAGTGTATTTTAATAATATACCAGTAATAGAACTATCAAAGACAATACAAAATTCGGTATCGATGGGCATATCATCCGAGTTTGACACATATTCTCCACAAAAGATGTTTCATCTCACATCAATAGACGTCAAGGATGTCCAACTAACCGTTAGGAAATTAATTATTCCAGAAAATATGAATAACTGGCGTTCTTTACCGATCACTAATTTTGAAATGGAAGAAGTATTTGTATCTCTTAAAATTGTTAGTGGAAATTTGGATGTTAAAGTTAGCAATGCGTTTTCTAATGAAATGGAACGAAGCACTAAAAAGAAACCACCAAGTAAAACGACAATTCAAGTAATTTATACTGGATATGATGAACATATGTCATCTGTGAATCATGAAAATATAATTTCTTCAATATTTGAAGATTTACATCCATTTCCAAATCAAGGAAGAATATATATTGGATTTCCAACTCATCAGACTACTGGATGTTGTATTCATTTAGCAGCTCGCGTAATTCCTACTGTATGTACTTTAATATTTTTATTTTTTGATCGTTAATGTCTTAATTAACTTATATTATTTATTTAGGTGGAGAGGGAATCAATTGATTTGGTGGATAAAACTTTGTCTATTTATAACAGCGAATTGTTAAGTTTAGCTGGCACATTATGCAGAGTTTTATATGATCGTGAGATGTCTTCTATAACACAACTTACTAATGATATGATTAATGTATCTATTACTAATACTGAAGAACAGGTTATTAAAACTTTTCTTCAATGGCTTGAAAATCAAGCAGAACATGCTTTGACACATTTTACATTTAGAGAGAGTACACCAAATGCGGAAGTTAGTAGAATATTAGAATCACAATTTTTCAAATGTTCAAAAAAAATTATATCAATTTATTCAACAAATGGTGTTCTACCAATAACTGACGTTCGTATTCCTAATCCGGAAATGGAACGGTTTATAAAAACTGTTCCACTTGTTCCAAAACTTATGTATGATCGATGTAAGAAATTTTTCATGAAAGCAAAGGATTCATTGAAACTTATAAAAGATTTATCCATTAAAGATGTTCTGTTTGAATTGAAAAGCCGATCTCTCTCCGAAGAGGAAATTGTCGATCTTTTGAAATGGTGGATTTCTTATAGATCAAAAGGGAATAATGTTGATTCATTGGACGTTAAACAGTTTATGCAACTTGCACGTATTGGCAATAATTCTCAACCTTTAAATACTATTCATTATTTTTTGAATCCAGACATAGTTCCATCAAATATGGATATTCCAACTGATGTATTGCCATATAATATATCCAAAAATTTCACTAATAATAAAGATCTTGAAACATGGTTTAAATGGAAAGAACTATCTTTGGTTAATTGGGCAAGATTTATTGTTGAAAAGCCTGATTTGGAGCGTGATCCTAATTTTGCTAGAGAAGTTCACATTACTTTGGCAAAAAGGTTGAGCAATATTTCGCCAAATGATAAGAAAATAATTTGTCAAATATTCGAAAAAAAGAAATGCATTCCAACTAAATTTGGAATGAAGATTCCGGCTAATGCTTATTTCCAAGACGTTAATTTACTTCCTGATTTACCAACGATTGATTTTCAAGAACCTTCAAGTGTTCAATCTTTAATGGAACTTTTGGGCGTTCGAAAAGTATATAGTATATGTTTTTTGGATATTTTAAACGATTAAACTTAATTACTTATAATTATTGAATTTATTTATAGATTGTTGAATTACAACTTATTTTTGATCATCTTCTTAAACAAGGAGATGGAGATCATATACAACTTGTAAAATATCTTTCTTCAAAATTTAATGATCTCAAAGAAAATGAAATAAAAATATTAAAGAAAAAACCTATATGGCCTAAAGAAAATTTTACGGAATCATCAAAAGATCGTTACGTTGCCGATCAATTGTATACACCTATACCATTACATCGTGAATTTGGTTTACCTGTCATTGATTGGAAAGGAGATTGGAATCGTTACACGCAAGAAGGTAGGTACTACATTTTATTATTTGATTTTATTATATAATCTGTAATTAAAAATAATAATGTATTTTAAATTTGTAGGAGCATTTTTAATTGAACTGGGTTTAAGGGAATTTCCTGAACTTCAAAAAATTCTAAAACTGTTAACACCACAAAAAGATCCGCAAATTCGTGCGAAGGCTTTTAAATATTTTGCTCTTAATTTTAAAGAAAGATATTCCAAAGATTACAAATCAACTGAAATCAATGTCGCATTTTTGCTATGTAGCTCAGGTGTTTATGCGAAACCTACAGAATGTTATATTAATCGTGAATGTATGAAAATGAATTTTAATGTTATACATCAAGATTTATTGTTTTACTCAGAACAATTTGGCGTTCAAGAAAATCCTAGTCATGAAAAACTCTTAAAAAGTTTGATCGATCATCCGCCGCGAGATATAAATAAGGCAAAAGAAATTTTTGAATATTTGTTTTTACGAGGAAATTTTACACCTTCTGATTGGAAAATTCTTGGTGATCTTAATTTTATTCCTGTTAAAGATAGAACTAAATTTAATGCAATCACTCTTAAAAATCCACGTAGCTGTTTCCTTAAATGCACAGAATATGGGTATGTATTATGTTAAGTTCACAGTTTAATTAAATGGAACGACTTTTTTTAAAAAAGAAAAAATTATTTTACCGTATTATTCTTTTTAGCCTGAAAGAATTCTTTACATATGTTGATTTCGGAGAGAAAGCAAATGTATTTCTTCGAAGTTGCGGTGTTAAGAATGAACCATCTACGATAGAATTTGCTGAGTTATTGGTGAAATCATCACGTGAATTGTGGAATTCTCTTAATTCTTCTGATGATGATAGATATTCAAACATTTTATCCAGGATTGCCAATGAAATTACTACTATAGAATATAACGAACCAGGTTTATTTAGGGATATGAAAAGAGAGCCTATTTTAATAGGTATAAAGAAAATCTGTGATGGTGAAAGAGTTGATCAGAAACATTTGGCTTCAGCAAAAGAAATTTTTATAAATGACGATCCAGGATATCGTCAAATCTTTAAACCATTGATAGCTCCAGAAGATATTTCAATGGAAAGATTCTATAAGGTACATGTACCTATAATTTATTTTAATCTTATGAATAATATTTGGTAGATACATAAGAATTATTTAAATTATAATATTAACGATAAATTTAATATTTTAGAGATTGGGATGTAGATCGTTACATGAATCAGTAAAAGAGACTGTAATTCCGAAAGGTGCTATTAGAGAAACCGAGGTTTCTGTAAAGATAAGAAAAACAATTGAGGAAAGAGCAAGTTTATTTTATTATGATAATTCTAGAACGAATATCTTGAGAAATGAGAAATGGCTTGAAAGGTTAAAAGTAAGAACAGTTGACCAAATAGAAACATGTCATAAGTTAGATAATAACATTCAGATTAGAAACGATTTTACTACCGCTTGTGTACTTGAAAGTGCGGAATTAAATTCATGGGTACTTTTTATAACACCAAATCCAGATTATCTTGATATTTCACAATATATATGCAAACATATTTTCAAATCATCTAAATTGAAGGAATACTCTCATTTTAATATTATCTTAACAACACCTTCTTTATCGAGTTTAGAAGCTAAGGGAATTCCAGTTGATCGTTTATTAAGATCTAATTCATCACAGAATGTTGTTAAGCAATATAGTCAAAAACCAGCCGTAAAGTCACCAGTTGTTATAACTCCTCAAATTACTCTAAATTTACGAAATTCTTTACGTGATGCAATAAAAACTTGCCATTCTAACCTTGGAAGTACTATTAATAGTCAAGCATGTACTAAGGTTGTTACAGAAAGTGAATCGAGTTACTGTGATATTATACCTGGTACGAAAAATATATTCAATATTTATTTATAATTACTTATATTTTTATTTCTATTAACTTGGTTTATCTATTATTTTTAGGTCATTTATTATTCTGTGTTGGAAATGAACAGGGTATTGAACTTTATGATGCTAAAGGTGCCGATCAAGCGGATATCTTATCATCATCAAATCGTGCTCCGTTAATTCGTTTTCTAATTATGTTAAGAAATATTGCGAGTGTTTTTGACCTTGAATTACGAGCCATTCATGTATTTTTTGATAATTATACAAATAGTGTTGCATTTAATCGTGACAGATCATTATTTTTTAATTTAAAATTTTACATTGGATTACATGGTGAAGAATGTAAAACTAAATTTACAAGCAACGCAATGACTTCTTGGTATATGACATTTTGTCACGAATTGGCACATAATTTTATTCAATCTCATAGTTCTGAACATGAAGTAAGTATATATTATATCTTAATTTTATTTATTTTTCATTTTATTTATTAAAATCTTAAATTGTTTTTTTAAAAATGATTAGTATTATTTATCATCATTCGCAGAAAATTATATGCCAAAATTTTTAGCAGTATTGAAAAAACTTCAAATTTAGCGGAATGGTTTTTCAAGGGGTCAATTGTTAGATAGTGACAAAAGTAAATATTGCGTGCGATTTATTAAAGCTAATTTTGTATTGTGTTGTGAGCCCATTTTTTGTGAATTATTAGAGATTTTGAGATTCTGTGTCACTTCATAAAATTTTGTGATTTAGCGGGCAAATTTGCCCGCAATTTCTAAATTAGGATAAATGACGCTATAAAAAATTCTTTAATTTTGGCCAGATCGTCACATAATTTTGCAGCCAAATTGATCTACATTCTGGCCATAAATTGTATAAGTTAGATATGCGGTTGATCATTAAAATTGGATGAGAAATTAACCCGCAAAAATAGTATCAGAATTTTTATATACCATATTTTTTTCTTTATTTGAATATTTATTATAACTTTATTTTCATTATAAAAATTTTGCATTATAATAAACAAAATAGAAATAAAAAAAATTAATTTTTATGAATATATAATTAATATGTGTAATAAAATTTTCATTAAGGTTCTATATACTAAAGTCAAAATCCTACTTTTAAACATCAAATATTATATTAATAAAAGTTATTTCTCATACTGAATTCTACATATTTTATTAAGCTTTTATATAGCTACAATTAATTATCAATGAAATTGCCAAAGTTAAATGCAAATTTTGTGATTATCTTAAAATACAACTTTTGACCAATGGGTAATTTTCAATTTTCTAATATATAATTAACAAATGATAATAATGGCTGCAAAATATATAATTTAAACTATTTTGGAAAAAAATTTTTATTAAATTGCTTTATTTTTCATAAAATTAGATGAGAGCTGAAATTTGGTAAAATTGCAAGCAAATTTGCCTGCAATTGCTTACAGTTTAAGGGATAATAAACTAAACTTTGCCAGAATGGTTTTATTACTAAATAATGTGTATAATTATAAAAAATTCAGATTTGCTAAATTATATAGTGGTTAACAAACGAGATTTCACTTCACCCAATCTCCCCTTTACCTCTGCAATCTCAGCAATAAGCATAAAATCCTGGAATGAAATTCAAAAAAATATTAAATTTTATATTGCACAGCCCTATCCCCTTTGCTTGATCTAATGATAATGATTTAAAAATGCATTATTTAATAGTATTCAAAATACATTTTTAGTAATAAGCTATAAAGATATGTTAGAATGTAAAGAATCTAAAAAACCTGAACAATTTATCAAGAAATCTGAAAAGTCTAAAAAATTTGCTAAAAAATCTGAAGAATATGGAAAATCTGCTAAAGGATCTGAAAAATCTGCTGAAAAATCTGAGGAATTTGAAGAAAATTTGAGAAATCTGCTAAAGAATTTAAAGAATCTAAAAAATCTGCTAAAGAATTTGAGAAGTCTGAAAAATCTAAAAAAATAAAGATAAAACTAAAATTCATACTGTACTTATAAATATTAGTTTCTTTTATTCCATTTATCAGAAGTTTACGTGAAACTATAAAAAAGAAAAGCAAGATTAACTTCGAATTTTTAGGTATCTTTGTATCTAATAGTTATATAATACTGCACAATAACTCATTCAAATCATTGCAATGAAACAATTCAAATAGGCTATTGTGTATCTCTGTACAATCACTAGATGCTAAAATATTTGATAAAATATTAAAAATTAACATTTTTCATTTTATAATACTGCATAATTTTATGTTTTAGCAAATATTTTAGCATCCAATCATCATACAAAGTTGCATAATAGTTTATTTGAATTGTTATATCAAATAAGCTATTGTACACTTTTGTATGATTATTAAATGCTAAGATATTTACCAAAATGTAAATTTTTAAAAATTTTGCATTATTATAAAATAAAAATGCCAATTTTTGATATTTTGCCAAATATTTTGACAACCAGTAATCATACAGAGATATACAATAGTTCATTCAATTTGTTTTAATGTAATAATTTAAATGAATTATTATGCATTTTTATATGATCACTGGATGTTTAAACAAATTAAATAAATAATTCTGAATTCATCTAAATTAATCTATTATTCACTTAATTCAAATGAATTGATGGATGATCCAAATTTTCAGATTTTAGATTGCATCTCTACATGAAAGACCTTATAGAACTTTTCTAAGATATTGTAGTTAGCTGTCATTTAAAATTAGGGAATTTTATTATTTGCTGAAACTGAAATAATAAAATTAATTTAGGAAAAATACTTAATTCTGAAATGCCAAAACTATTCCAAAGTTCTGATTGGCTGTTATAATAACATGTAACCAAAATTAAAATTTTTACTAAAATAATAACTGTATTTTAATTTTATAATTCTGGTTCTGTAACGATCTTTTTGATATGTATAGCAGAGACAATAATTTTCTGTAATTTACAGAAAACTGCAGAATTTTTATTAAATATATAAATTAAAAAAATTATGTTTATTTACCACAAAATATCACAGAATTTACAAAATCATAAAAATATCACATAACCATGTGATTTAACATGAAATTTGTATAGTTTAAATAAAATTTAAGAGTAAAATTTAAAATTTGCTATATATTATTATGTAAATAACTTCAAGTTTTTTTAGTGATACTAGCTCAATATAAAATGACAGTTTTTATAGCTACTTAAATAAATCAATATTCCAGTATCTTTAAAGAGGATAATAGAATTATGTTTTATAAATTTTGCGATCTTTCAGTTGATGAAAATCAAAGTTTACCATTAATGGACATTGTCTTTCAAAGAATCATATTAAAAAAAAGCAACCTTATGAAAGTAATGCAAAAAGACAAAAATAAGTTACAATTTCAAATGTTAATGCTGGCATTTAAATTCAGAAAAGAGATTATAGAGGATTTAATTGAAGTTTTTTTCCTTATAAATATTCCTTTTGAAAAATTAATAATTTATTCCCTTTTTTTAAAAAATATCTTAAAGCCCAGTAAATAGTTTTTGTATAAATTTATATCAAACGGGCTCATTAGTTTAAAATTAGCTCAAATTTATGCAAAAAATAATTCAAATTTAAGCCAATCTAGAGTCAATTATATATGGATGAGCCTATTTAGTACAAATTTATACAAAAACTATTTACTGGAAAGAAGATGATGCAATTTTACACTTTGTCAAATTTATCTATCACGTATTTTTAATAATAATCTTTTTTTACTTCAAAACTTCTTTAAGCAAAAACCTGTAGCAATAATAATCAATGAGACTACAATTAATTGTTTAAAAAGTATTATAAATAGTATTTTGAATGGATCAGATCAGGTCAGATAATCTGTCTTACCTGATCTAATAAAAAAAATGGATTAGGTCAGATTGGGTAATCTGTCTTACCTGACCTGACCTATTTGACCTATTTGATCTGTGTATCAAAAATGATGTTTTTTCATTAAAAATAAAAAACCCAGGTTTTTTAATGAAAATGTTGATAAAAAATGAAAAATATCAAACCTGATATTTTTAATTAAAAATAATAAAAAAAAGTTTTTTTAATGAAAATGTCAAATCTGACATTTTTAGTTTTTAAAAAAATATACTTTTTTTTTAATGAAAAATGTTAAATCTGAAATTTTTTAGTTAAAAAAAATAAAAAACATCAAACCTAACATTTTTCTGTTAAAAAAGTATATAATAATTACTATTAAGAAAAACATTTTAGCATTTTTTTAATAATTTTACATAAAAAAATGCTAAAATGTTTTTAACATTTTTTTAATATTATTATATGGAAAAATGCCAAAAGATTTTTAATACAAAAAAAAACATTTTGATGATTTTAATAATTTTATATGAAAAAATACTGAAACATTTTTTCTTAATAATTAATACAAAAAAAAATATTTTCAGCATTTTTTTAATATTATTGTATGAAAAAACGCTGAAATATTTTTTTTTAATAATTACAAAAAAAACATTTTAACAATTTTTTTAATAATTTTATATAAAAAAATGCTGAAACATTTTTTTTACATATTTGACCTATCTGACTAGAAATATTATGGCAGATCAAATAAATTAAATGGTCAGATCAAACTGTGATCTGACCTGAAGTCAGGTCATGAATTTGATGATCTGATCAAAATTTTTAGGTCAAACTGATGGGTCATCCAAATTGACCTAACCCATTCAAAATACTAGTTGTAAATACATTTTTTTTTTTTCACTAGTATAATAAAACTTGTATCTATTAACTTTTTGAAATATGTTAATAGTTTAACTATAACTGGAACTCTATTATCTATTTTGGCAAATTATAATTAATGGATATTGTATGGAATTGTATTTATATTAGTTAATGTCACTTTGTGATGCTAACCAATATAAATATTACTGTATAATATCTATGATATCATATGGCTAATGCAGATTATGCTTAAATAAACTATTACCATATTTTTCCAAAATTAATCACTCTCTGAAATTAAGCATCCCTACCAACTTTTTGAACTTTGATAAAAAGATTTTTATATAAAAACTATTATCCCTTGATCGGCACCATTTACACGATTATGCAAATGTAGTTATACCTACTGGGTAGCAAATTTTATATGTATTTATTTATCCGTTTCTAGGAAATTTTGCGGTAAATATTAACTATTGATTATAC
>QZLH01000498.1:46825-65748 GCA_003833135.1 Oehlia diaphana | reverse complement strand
GTATATTTTATTGTTGAATCTTATTTTTCATTCGCTTGGTTTTTTTTCATTTTAAAAGGTTTTTATTTTAAAAAATAATTAAATTATAAAAAGCTTCGGAACTATTACTATTACACTTGAAAAATAATATTGAGATTACAAATAAATTAAAAGAATGTTTTTCTCATTTGGAAAATGCAAATCTTTCCGAATTACTCAAATTTCTAAATCAGTCCATTATAGATAGTATAATCAATAGTTAATTTTTACCGCAAAATTTCCTAGAAACGGATAAATAAATACATATAAAATTTGCTACCTAGTAGGTATAACTACATTTGCATAATCGTGTAAATGATGCCGATCAGGGGATAAATATCATATATATATTAGGTATTTATATATATTGTATACCTATCAGGTACTTGATATATATATGATATATATATTAATACCCAATATGTGTATGATATGTATATTATTTGTGTATGATTTTCTACATTTTGAATACCCGATATGTGTAAGATATGTGTAGGATAAATCATTTTTTTACCAGTAAAAAAAACTTCTAAAATTAAGCACTTTTCTAAGTTTTTTAACCAAAATCCTTATAAAAGGGGATGATATTTTGGAAAAATATGGTAATATTCAATATTATACACAAATAAACTATCAATATTCAATATTGTATATAAATAAACTATCAATATTCAATATTGTACGTAAATAAACTATTAATATCAATATTATATAAATAATGAAAATATTGGACACATAAAATTAGCATGATCCTATAGGGCTATACAATAATAATTAGATATCATAATGATATTATTATAATATCATTATGATATCATTAAGTTAGTCGTAATTATATTTATTTGATATTAATTAGTTTGATATCTCTACAATATCACTATGATTATTATGTAATGTAAATATTATTATGTAATTATATTATAGTGATATTATATTAACATTGAATTAATATTAGAAAAATATTTGATATTTATTTAATATTGTAACCACATCGTAATGATATTATGTTAACATCAAATTAATATTACAAAAATCTATTTGATATTATAACTATATAGTGATGTTATATTAATATTGAATTAACATTACAAAAATATTTTACATTTATTGATATCATATAGTGATATCATATTAATATCAAATAACGAAAAATATTTAATATCATAATATCATATTAATATCAAATTAATATTACAAAAGTGTTTTACATTTATTTATTGTAATATACAGTATATTTATTATTTATTATATATTATACATTAATAATAATAGAAATAATGTATTTATCACACCTTATGTTACAAATTTATATATATTTTTATGTTTATCATTTGCTATTTTAAGGGTGATGTGGCATGTATCCTTGTTAACTTCTTAATATTCAAAAATTTGTTGTTAAACTTATTTTCTTTATTTTCAGTCCTCAAAAATATCTTTCAATTGAGTTTGTTTAGCTTTAAACATATTATCTAATAAATTTTCTAGTACTTTATCAATTGATAGTTCAAAGCAATTCCTTAAAACTTTTGCTTTTTGAAATATAAAAAGGTTGTGAATCTTCAATAATAAATTTTAATAATTTTTTTGTATAAAAAATTTAATTAATCTTTAGTTAAAAGTTAAGCTTGAACTATAAAATCTCTTATCCTTTTGTTGAGTTTTTTAAAATAAAGCAATAGGACAATTTAATATAATTAATATTTAATTAAATCTCTTCTATAAATTATTAAATTATTTACTATTTCTTATTCCATTGGATTTTAAATTTTATGAATCTTTTTCAGATCAATGATTAATTATATTTGTAGTGAGCCATTTTCTACTTTGTGATTACATATTTCATCAGATTTTTTAGTAGAAATTGGTACAGTTAACTTGGCAATAATTAACATTATCAATTGTAATAAAGTGATTTCAAATATGACTTTACTTTGACCTTTTAGTTTTTATTTTTTTTAAAGGTTTGTTTTTATCATCTTGTAAAAGAGAAATTTTTCTAAATGATACTTTACAGAAATTTAACATTTTTAATTAATATAGAATTGATATTGTTAAGTTTATCTTAAATGGTATCTAGTATTATTTTAATATTATATCAATATCATTTCTATATTAATTTAATATTAATTTGATATCAATGTGATATTGAATAAAATATTATTATATCAATATTAAATTGATATTAAATTAATATGTAATTGTTATCGATCATGTTGTAAATGAAAGGCCACATGATAGAGTAGCATCCTAATGTAAATCAGTTATCATAAACATGACTGATAATAAAGTTATTGGATATGTATGACATAAGCAACTGAGACCATTTTTGTGTATCTTATTTATTATTTTATAATTATATTGTATCTAAGTTTATAAAAATAACTTAAAATAATATAACAATAATTTTTTCATGTTTTAGTTATTATTTTATTATTATAATATAATTAACTTTGATATTATTTTAATATTTTAATCTTAAAAATACCTTAAATATATTTTGATATATTTTAAGAATTTTACAAAATAATTGCACAATTGTTTTAAAAGCTATTGTATCTAGGTCTATAAAAATATTTCAAAAAATTGGCCATTTTTAGTAAAGTAAAATGATATTAAAATAATATCTTTAAGTTAAACTTAAATATGTTATTTCAATATCATTTCTATTATTATTTTAATATTATTTTGATAAACAGGCACTGAAAATATATAGAAAGATAAAGAACTTATTATAAGAAAAGTGGCATATATGTCAATTTATGGCATATTACTGCTGGTTAATCAAGACGCTTCAGATACAGTCATATGGTAACAATTTGTGACATCAATAAAAGACCAGCTAGAAGAAAAATTCTAAGATAGTTCACTTTGCCAATTGATTTTACATAAAAAACATCTTTTTTAAAAAATTACTGTATAATAAATAGGATGCCCTATAATTCAGAAAATTTCTTAGAATATGATGGAAGTTATTTAGAAAATACACAGGCATTTAAAATGTTAAAGAAACCTCTATCCACAGATAATAGAAAGAAAGAATTCATTCACATATAGTAGGATTGCATAATAATATTTGAACAGATTAACAAAAAATATCAAACAGATAAATATACGATATAACACTGAATTATAACAGATAGTGAATAAAAAATTATGGATAATGAAAGCCATACAAAATAATTAAGAGATGTGGAGGTTGTTTACTAAATGATAGAAGAGTCAAAAAAGAAATTATGGTTGCTATTTCAATAAAGACCATCTGTTATTAACTTGCATAAATAGAGTATCTAAATACTGAAATGATTCAAATACTAAATAATCAAAAACATTATAGAAAACAGAAATTACTTATTTTCATAATAAGTTGTAGAATATAATCTTAGTTGCATACAGATATTTAACTATAATATGCCTTTAATCTAAAATATGTTGTTAAACAATGAAGCCATGTTACAGTATATAATGTTATTATAACAAATAAAATTAAATTTTACTTCATCTGATATGATTAACATATACACAGATGGTTTACTAACAAATCATTTTAATAATAGCTTTAACACATTTACAAAGCATATAGGTACAGGTTAGATGATATTGAATAATAAAGATAAAGTAATATTAGAATGTAACAGTCCAATCACAGATTGGCTTTCATCTACACATGCAGAACTAGAAGTCATTTTGTCAGCTATATTAGTTTTACAGATATGACAGAAAGCAAATATTATTACAGATTCATAAGTTGCTATAGATAGCATTAATTAAATAAGAATAAATCTAACAAATGGAAAAACAAAACACAAACATGGTGCAAATGTAATAACTATAATATAATAAGTAGTATAATAATTTTCCTTTAATTGTATTAGCCAATCAAAATTGTAAATTTTTATATAAAATTTTTTGACCAATAAAAAAAAAAATTCTGACCGCCGATCTTGAAATACAAAATGATCAGAAAGAGAACCATTTTTTTATATTTGTGTCACCTTATTTTGATATTATTTTGATATTAAAATAATAATATTTTTAATATCATATCGATATTAAATCAATATTGAATCAATATCAAAATGATATCAAAATGATATTACTTGAAAACTTGAATTCTTGAAATTTCTGTAAAGTAAATTACTTTGTTCACTTTCATACGAAAAAAAATCTTCAATGTTGTTATTATATTCTATTTCTTGACCTTCTTTTATAATAAATTTATAATAAAAGAAAAAATTAGTTAAATATCATCTATCAAAGAATTTTTTTATCAATAATCAGTCTATTTATTCTATACACAAATAGGCGTCAAATCAATGAAATCATGTGAATAGATTCAAATAAAACATTCAAATTTCACATAACATTTATTTAAATATCAAAATCTGATGACATATTTAAATCTAGTATTTATAAATTCGAATTTAATATCTCAGTTTCAAATATAGATTTAACTATGATTTACAAACAAATGTTCAAATATCCTAATTTCAAATAGAAGCTCTATTGGTTAATCTCTTATTGGGGTATGTAGGATAAGGATTTAAACCTTGGTAATTTGTAATTCTGGCCGGAGTTAAAATATAAACTTTGTAAATCTGTTCAGATCTTAATTTTGCTCATATTCTGGTAATGGCTGCAATGCTGGCTAGAATTATAAGATTGGCGTATAAATTTCCTTTTTTGGAATACTTGTGAAACCAAAATTGGAATTGGGATGGATTTTGGGTCCCATTTAATATGGGCGGCAAGTATAGTCCTATATAAATGGGAAAAAAGTACTGGCTAATTATATAGTATATTTAAAAATAATACTTAACTTTTACTAATAAGTTGCATCTGAAGGTTGAAATTAGCTTAATATAAATTTTTGTATAAGTATTGTATTAATAAAAAGGCCTATTGTAAAGAAGGTAGTTTGTTATCTGAATAATTTTTAGAAAATCGATACAATTTGGGGTTCCAATTGGCCGGATGACCGCTTTTTTGTTTTCTGTCCATTTTGTTAACAAACTTTTTGAATAATAATTTCGATTTTATTAAGTAAAGTTATTTTATATATTACGATAAATTAATTTCACAAAAATTCTAAAATTTTAATTTGTGAAAACCTTATTTTCCGTCGCGCTTGCATCTTAATTGGTTACATTGATTAATTTGTGAAGCCTTATTTTTCCGTTGCGCTTGCATCTTCATTAGTTGTCAATACTGTTGATGCTGAATTTTCTTCATTTGCTAATATTTCTCTTCCGGTGGAAAGTTCTTTTTTATAATTTATTACTATAAATTTTTTATGGATCTAATTCATTCACATTCAGAGAATATTTTCGGTTAGATCCTTCTCCTCTGACAAGCGTTAAAGGTTTTAAATTCTTTCTCTTAATAAATTTATAAACTTCAACAAATATTTCAAAAATAATTACAGCTCCAACTATTAATCCCCACTCATATCCAATACCTAATTGCTTGAATACTCTCGTATTCAATCTAATAAATTATTATTAAAGCAAAAAAAAAAAAAAAAAATTAAACTAAAAAAAGATTAAATATTTAAGTTTTTACTTACTCAGGAATATAAAAAGTTGGGATAACCGTTAAGAAACCACAAAATACGGTCCAAAACAATAATTTATTATCGTATAATTTCATTGTCCAAATAGGATCTCTCAATGATCGACAATTATAGCCATGAATTAGTCTAATAAAAGCTAATGTAGCAAATGCGGTAGCTCTGGCACGAAAAACTTGATTACATGCAATTTTTAATGCTGCTTGATCACATGCAGGATCATCTGAAGCACATTTAGGTCCAGTTGGCGAAGAATCACATTGTCTTCCAAGGTCTCCATTACCAAGGCCAAAAATTACAATAGTAAAATTTGCTAAAGTCAGTGCACCAGTAACAACTCCATGATAAATCGTATCAATTATCACTTCTCGTGTGAAAAGTCCACCTTTTGAATGTGGTGGACATTTCAGAATGTCTTTAGATGCACGTTCAACACCTAATCCCATAGCTGGTGGCGCGGTTGTAACCATATTTAAGAAAAGAATTTGTATAGGTGACATAGGATTAATTGATATACCATCGTGATCAATGAAAGATAGACCGATCATCAAAGCAACAATTTCACCAACATTCCCTTTATAAAAACAGAGCATTAATAACAAAATGTTGACATTTTCTTAATAAAAAAACAAATAAGTAACTTACCACTTAATAAATGTAAAATAAATTTTTGTATATTGCTATAAATTCTACGCCCTTCAGCAATGGAATTGACAATTGTTGCAAAGTTATCGTCAGAAAGTACAATATCACTAGCTTGCTTGGCTACGTCACTACCACCTAATCCCATAGAAATGCCAACATCAGCTTTTTTTAAACTGGGTGAATCTATATTGTAAAAAAAATAAAATAAAAATAAAAATGATTTTCTTGTAAAAAATGATAATCTTCATACTATTTACCGTTTATACCATCACCAGTCATGGCAACATATTTATTTCGTCGATGTAAAGCATCAATCATTTTTACTTTGGTATCTGGATTACATCTAGCAATAACTTTTGGAAGTTCTTTGAGTTTATCAACTTCTTCTTCAGGAAGTGCATCAAATTGTGTGGCAGTCATAACAAGTTGTGAATCAACAGATTCTAATGCAGGAGACCATAAAGGAGAAAGAATACCAACCTCTTTTGCAATAGCAGCAGCAGTAGTAAGATGGTCACCTATAATGAATTTATGGAAATGAAATTAATAAATAAAAGTGATAATTTTTTTTTTTTTTAAAAAAAAAAGAGGAAATAAATACCAGTTAACATATGAACTTCAATTCCAGCACCGAAACATTTTTGAACAGCATCTTTGGATTCAGGTCGTGGTGGATCATAAATACCAACAAACCCCAAGAATACCATATCAGCGTCAGCTTTTTCACGAGTCCATTTTGATATTTCAATGTCTGTTTTAATAACTCGTTTATATGCAAATGATAATATACGCTGAAATTTTTTTTAGTAAAATCATCATCAAATCAATTGAGTAACAAAATATTCATCTTTGTAATTACCAGTCCTTTGCTTGCAAGTTTTTCCAATTTATCATACAATTCCGGTTTAAACATTTCATGATCGAGATTTACTTCATTTTCACCAAGTTGAATTTTTGTACACTGGTTTAAAACAGATTCTGTTGCCCCTTTAAGGAACACGTAATATGTGTTCGGAGATTTATCTTTACATACAACAGACATACGTTTCAGTTCAGCATCAAATGGATATTCACTAACTAATTCAAATTTGAATGGTTCTGCTGTGAGAACTGGTTTTGGAAATCCAGCTTTATAAGCGAAGACTTGAAGAGCGGACTAAAAAAAATAAATTAAAATAAAATTATAAAAAAAAAATGATTTCTTATAAATATTTACCTCGGTTGGATCTCCAATCGCATGCCAATCGCAATTAGATTTACCTTGTTTAATAACAGCCATATTACAAAGTGCCGAAGCTTGAACTAAGCGTGTAAAAGCATATCTCATACTTTCTGGAGTGACTTCTTCGCCCTCAGATGGTTTTTCTTCAACAATTTCTGAAGTTCCTTCTACATTATCAGAAAATCCGTTCACATTTTCCCCACACCAATAAATTTCTCCTTTGGGGCTAAACCCATTTCTACCCGAAATTCTGTAAAAACCATCACCTGGAAGCCAAGCATTAGTTGCAACCATTTTACTTTGTGTAAGTGTTCCAGTTTTGTCTGAACAAATGTTTGTAACTGATCCTAAAGCTTCCAAAGCATTTAATTTACGAACAATAGCATAATTTTTAGCCATTTGACGTACACCAAGAGCCATAGTTAATGTAACCTAAAGATTATAATAAATACAATAAATAAAAAATATCAAAATATTTAATGTAAAATTTATTACAATCAAAGTTAAATGCTCACCACAGCAACAAGTCCTTCAGGAATGATAGCGATAGCAAGTGAAATAGCATATATAGCAATTTCATAGCTAACTTTCCATTTATGTACACCAAATACGATGATAACTAAAATAATTGCCAATCCAAGTAATGCATAAGCAAGAATATCTAATCTATAAATCAAATCAATTAAATTTTATCCACTTATATATTTTACATATATTATAAATTAGTAGAAAAAAGTCATTACTTTCTTTGTAAGAGAGTTTTTACTGCGACAGAAGTAGAGGCCAAGGTTTTTGCAATTCTACCAATTTGAGTTTCCATGCCAGTACTAATAACGATACCTTTACCACGTCCTTTTGTTACAGTCGTACTTGAAAATATCATATTATTGCGATCACCCAAAGGTTTATCGTGTTCTTGAATTACATCAATCCTAAAGAAAAAAAAATTTAATGATATTAATATAATAAAATGCACGTGATTTAATAATAATAAAAAAAGTTTATGCAAAAGTAAATTGTTTATACATATATACATACGATTTAGAAACTGGGACAGACTCTCCAGTTAATAGTGCTTCGTCCATTTCCAAATTAAATACTTCAATAAGACGAGCGTCAGCACCGATAACATCACCCACTTCAAATACAATGATATCACCCTAATAAAATAATGACAACAACACAATTAATTAATTAAAAAAATTCACATAACGTATTTATATATGAATATCATAATTTCACTCTTAAAAGTGATGTTTTTCATCGATGACATCAATTGGAGAATTAAAACAATTTATTAGATTATAACATAAAAACCTCAGATAATAGATTTTGCATTGGTACTCAAATAAGTTAGAAAATTAAACATACAATTACAATATTTCTTGTTGGAACGGAAATCAACGAATCATCCCTAATTACTTTTGTAGTCGGAGAAGCCATTCTGCGCAAAGATTCCATAGTTTTCTCAGCACGATATTCTTGAGTGAATCCAACGAACGTATTTGTTACAATAACAAAAGCAATAAATGCTATAAAAAAACGGCAATAATTTTTTTTTTAAATTTGATTAATTTGAAAAATGATAGGTTTGCATAATTGGAAAACGAACCTCCTTCTACATAATCCTTAAATACAAATGCAAATATCATTGCAATAACTAAGATTAACATTAGACCATTCGTAAGTTGTCTGAGTAAAACACCAAAAGCACTAATATTGTCTTGGCCCGATAATTCATTAAAACCATATAATCCAAGTCTTTGAGTAGCTTCTTGTGCTGTAAGTCCGTCATCAATATCAGTTTTTGTATGTTCTGCCACCTGGTTAATGGATAGTATATGACAATGCACAGGAAGAGCTGTACAGATAGATAAGCGTTCCTGTCCCATTGTCATAAATTTTTTTTTTTTAAAGAGCTGCTAAAAAAAGTGGGATTTTATAATTGTGTCCATGTCGATTCAACATAATTGAAAATTTTACGATCTAACCAAGTAAAGTAGTTATTGCCGTTTGTCGCACCCCATTTCGGGGGACCCTCTTTAATTTTTGGATAAATTTAGAAATATTTAATTATGTTACATAAAAAAATGAGATTATCATCCAGGTTACACGAAAAAAATCCTTACATATAAAAATTTTTTTTGACTACGGCCATTATCAAAATTGAACGCACCTGCGTTTGAACGCACCCCCTTTTTTGGAAATTTTTATATAATAAAATGCTGATCATTTATCACGTGATACCGGAGAAATTCCGTTTTTTTGAATAAACGCAGTTTATACCTAAATGTGTTTTTTTCCTCACTTATTATGGTAAAAGAGTTTAAAACTTCATTTTTGACTTATGCCATGGGGGTGTGTCAACCCTAATATTAATATCAATTTAATTTTTAGAATTTATGGCTATACTTTGTGGCTTTTACAATTTAATTTAATCTGTAATTGAACTATAAGTATTAATATTTAATAAAATATGTGACTTTTTTAAATAAACACTAGCCCTGTTCATTTCCGGTCGGTTGCATTTTTCGGTCGGATTTTGTTGTACAAAAATTATCCAATAAAATTTTTTTATTTTCGATCGTAAATTGAACTGCTTTAGATTGAAATTTAGTTCGAACTCCCTATACTGATATATATTTTTTTCTTAAATGTCACGTAAACAGAAATTTGGATCGGTTGGCCAAAAAATTCTTTAGCCGGCAAGAAATCCTTTGATCGCAGCAAATTTCATTCGGAATCTGAGAAAATTATGGGGTCCATCTTTTTGCCTTACAAAAAATAAAGGTCATAATTTCTCTGTCATAAAATTTACATCACATGCCGGTAGTTTACTGAGTTCGCTTTACCCTTTGTAATATTATATTTATATTTTGTAGCAATGAAAATAAGTATTATGGCGTATATATTTGCACGAATTTGTTGACTTACGCCGAAACCATAAAAAATAAGTATTATATCAATATAAATTTAAAATATGGAAAGGGTTACAATGAAAAAAAAGTGTTCTAGGGTGTTTCAAAACCAAAATTAAGTGTCCAACGTTCATCCAGATCAAAGATTTGGATTAGTATCCATGTCACAATTGTCACATCTACAAGTCACAGCAACACTCGATATATAAACGGTTAGATCGAAGGTTGCCCTACGATCACTAAAAGCAGGATTCTAATAAATAAATGTAGTCAGCTTTCAGTTAAATAGTTTTTTAAATAGAAATGAAAAGAATCATTTACCTGAAAAGAATTATCAACGTTTATAGCTTGGATAGGATCACATAATAGAGGGCATAGAGAATTTCTATTTTTTTTTTTTTAATGAAAAATATTCATCTTAACAATCGCAGTATCTTTCCTTTAAAGTATAAATAAAAGAATCATACGAGTGTCATTATTGTCAACTCCACCCCATTTTACTGTTGCAGCTAATTCATTTTTCCCAACTTTTTCAACGGTGAACGGTGAAGGTATAATTTGTCTTGGAGTCAGTGATTGAGAACCCGTAACAAAGAGAAGGGAAAGAACAAATACAAGAATGATACTTATGTTCATCATTTATTTATAGTGAGCGTATTTTGATTAAAATTGTTTTGATAAAATAGTTATGATAGGGAGGTAAAATTAGGTCTTTTTATACCACGGTTTCCAATTTGTACGGCATTACTGATTAACGTGTTATATAATCTTAAATGTTAATCTTGCATGAATTCATTTATTTATCATACATACAATATATCAAAAAAACAAATTATTTTTGTTTGTTAAAAGAAATATAAGAAGTAGTGTATTTATATTTAATTGTGAATTATGAGACGATATGTAATATGTAGTAGTTTCATAATTTTCACGGCGTTCATAGTTTGATAAAAATAGAAACCATGAATATCGATCGCCCATTAAAATGCTTCATAATTTTTGTAATTTTCGTTTATAAGCTATAAGTGAACCGTTTATTTATCTCTCCGATTGCTGGTATTTTATATTCTTGAACATTCAGCTGCCCTTTTTTAAGGGTTAGCAATCTGTTCTTGAAAAATAAGATAAAAAAAATGTAAGCATAAATTATGAACTTATTTCACCACGTGACTTCTAAAAAAAAGAAATGTTTTGTGTTACCGCATAGTGCATACTGCATACAGTCGTTTAGTATTTCGAACTCCTAGTAATAAATAAAAAGTAGTTTCACTTCGAATATTCACATGTCGAAACTAGAGAAATACTGTTTGAAACATACTTTGACGGTATAGGCAAAGTACTTTTAAATGATTTAAAATTTGTTATTCATTAAAACAATTAAAACGCATATACTGTTACAATTACATTTGCAAAAGAAAGGATCCGGCAAAAGCTTCTTACTTTGGCGTGAGTTTTAATCACCATGACCCGCAAAATAACGTTGTTTTCGCTGTTGTTGGTGGACGTAATGTAAGTATATTGGTTTAATGTATTAAACGCACCATTTTTATCATCCTATAATAACCTTATTAACTTTTTATTATAATTTTTTATTTCTTAGATTATAATTGCCCGTTTTGACGATAACAAAGTGGCACTTAGCATACTCCAAACTTATGTGGACGAAAATGTAAGTTGTTTAAATCGAATTTACATGCGTATTTTTTTTTATGGTTTTGATATATTAATTATTAGTTTTTTTTGTTTATATCGTAGGAAGGAGAAAATTATTATTGTTGCGCTTGGTCTATTGATCCGAACGTGGGAGCGCCATTACTTGCTGTTGCTGGAGCTACAGGAATTATTAAAATTCTAAACACTAGTGTAGGATCGGCTATAAAGGTATAATAACAAAATTATATTGCAAATTGATTTAGTTGTTTTATGACTAAATATTTCATACTCATAGGCTCTTACAGGGCACGGTGGTGTAAGTTTGATATAATTCAATTTATATGATTGACTTTATAATGAATTTTTATAATTAAATTTAAATTTTTTTTAATACAGGAAGTTAATGAAATTAAATTTCATCCAAGAGATCCTTCACTACTTTTCTCCGCAAGTAAAGATTTTTCTATACGCTTATGGAATTTAAAGACTATGCAACCTGTTGTAGTCTTTGGTGGAGATCGTGGCCATCGTGAACCAGTTTTAAGCATTGTAATATTCCCAAATATGTCATTGAGAAATTCTTCTTTTAGATGAATGCTTATGAGAGTTTAATTCTTTAGGATGTGCATTTAACTGGTGATTTCTTGGTTTCTTCTGGAATGGATAACGCAGTGAAAATATGGACGTTATGTACTCCAATAATTAAAAACACAATAGAATCATCATATAATTCAAGATCGTCGCCATCTCACCACTGCCAGAAAAAAAAAAATTGTTGTTCATCGCATGGTACAACACCTTTTCCAGTAATTGTACATTATCCAATATTTTCAACAGCACAATTGCACAATAACTTTGTTGACTGTGTAAGATGGTATGGTGATTTATTAATGTCGAGATGTGCTGCTGATGCGAAGATTGTGTTGTGGAAGCCTGATGTAGAATTAATGGCGTTCGATAAGTCTACCGTCACATCGGTAGTCGTAGGTGGACCAGCTGTCCCTAGTAAAGTAAGAACATGAATTAATTTCATCCGATAAATTAAAATTATTTTTTTATTTTCTAATATTCATGTGTTTAACTTTCTAGGTACAATCAAATTTTGATATAATTTGTGAAATGGAATTTGAACATTGTGATATTTGGTTTCTTCGCTTTGGAATTTCATATGACTATCGAATGCTTGCAACAGGGAATCAAGCAGGGCAAATTTATATATGGGATTTTCAGGATATTCCACATTATATTGATTACTATATCGAAAAGAAAAAAGCAGAGTATTCGGGAACGAAAAAGGAAAAAGCTACAAAAAAGAAAGGCAGTGCTTCCGTTGTTAATAAAAAGATTAGTGACAAAACTGATGCAATAGTAAGTGGAAGTAGTTCTCATGTAAGTGAAAGTGCAAATATTAAGAAACCTATTGTCCTTGAATCATTATCATGTGAAAGCATAATTCGACAAGTTGATTTTTCAAAAGATAGACAATGGATTGTAGCAGTTTGTGATGACGCTTCGATTTGGTGTTGGAAAGATGTTGGAAATAAAGCGATTGGAAATGATGCGATTGATGGCAATAGCATAAATAATCAATAAGACATTTAATTGAAATTATTAACCAAGCGCGGAGTAAAGCTTGGTTTCACAAATCATCTTGTATAGTATATTTTTGTATTAGTTATTTTATCTTATGCGAGAATTTTACAGAGAATTTAATGAATTTATAATTTTATAAATACGTACAAAAAAAAAAAAAAAAAAATCAAAGATAAAATAAGGGTGGAAGGGTAGTAGTTTTTTGGTGATCGATTCCCGCACACAATGGTGGTTGTATAATTTTTTATTTAATAATTCAAATACATATGTAATAATAGGGTTAGGACTTAGGATTTTTACTACGCCAACAAATTATATTACATGATTGTGTTATTGTATTATTTATCAAATAATTTAAGTAAAGACTTAAAAAAGTAAAACAAAAGAAGCTGTAAAAATTTTACAAATGATTTGATTAAATTTTATTTTATCATGAAGTATCGAAAGATGCATGCATGTAATGGACAGATTCAGTATTTCCAAACGCCAATTTCTCCAGTCATATTAAAATATTCGATATTAAATAGATATTAAATAGTTATTGAATGGAGGAATAGAGATAGACATCCAATAACTGAGTTATAGTTCGGTCATTAGGAATACTGCGGTGACCAATAGGAATTAATGCTACTAATACTGATTTCAATATTGAATGTCTCATAAAAATATCGGTCAGTAAAATCCCGCATATTCTTGGCAGATCTTAAAGTCTAAGTGGCTGTTTTTCGATTCATAAATACGATTTTATAAAGCAATGTTATATGCAACTCTTTCAGATAATATATTAATATTAATTGATGATACAGTAAAACTTAGGTTATTTTCTTTTTTATGTTTCAGAATTTCTTATTAATAATCTCTCAATTTTTTGTAAATCGTGTGGAGGAAAAAAATTAGAAAAAATAATTCTGGTTTAAAGAGAAATAAATGGAGAAATTTTTAAAACCGATATTAAATAAATATCTATAGATTTCATTCGGTTGATTACTTAATTCAGAATATAAATTTCATTATTGTACAAACTTATATTTAAAATACAACGTGTGAAATAATATAGAATAAATAGCAACATTTTAAATGGTAAATTACGCGTAACCGCAGTTAATAAATTTCAATATTAATCATGTGAAAACAGATCACCGGCGAACAAAAGAATAAAATTGCTATTGATGATATAATTTTGGGTTGGAAAGTTTTTTATTGTTACCTATTTTTAGATAATGAGGAGACACTATTGGATTGATAGGTTCTATTGTCTAAAGAAATTATGCAGCTTAGGATCTGCGAAATAATATATCTTAATTCGGTTGCTCATGGCACTATTACCAATTGGCCTGTGCTGCTATTTATGCTGCGCTTTCTGCCACTCCTGACACTCCGCGTGTTTCTATTTACACCGATTCTCAATCCACCACGGACTGCCTGCGATCGTGTTCTTCTCACACTTTCTCTAATGCTAGGTCTATTACAAATTCAAGAACTTCGAGCTTTGGTCATCTATCGAACAGCTAAAAACCTTCAGCATAGATAAACGTGATGATCGATGTCGATCAGCCACGTGACTATCCGTGTCGAAGAAAATAATTTCATTTTTTTTAAAAATTTACAATTTTGAAACAACAAAAACTCTTCACAGACAAATCACTAATAAAAAGAAACTGTAACCATACTTACAGAATAGAAATAATCTAAATTAAATTATAAAATAATAAGAAATTAATTAAATAATAATTTTTTATTCAAAAATTAATATCTAAGCTTTCTGTGATTCAATTTGGACAATCTTTAACTTTTCTGAAAGAGCAAAAAAGCTCTTTCTAACAAATATGAAATCATAACAATCCAACATGTCTAGCTATAGTTATAATTATTTAAGGATACACGACCTTATTGTATATAAATAATATAAAATATTCAGTTTGGCTCATAAAATCTATAATAAAATGAATAGGAATTAATAATAAATAGCTTTTTAAATTCTAAATAAATAACTGATAAATGAAAATTTGTGTTTTAAATGTTTTCGGTATTTAACATTTTTAAATTAAGAAAGTAAACTTACCATAAACAAAATATCAAATATTTATCCGGTAAAGGGCTTTTCACAAAGTTTCTCATTTATTTTTTATAGTTAACGTGATCAAAGAGATGAGACACTTGAATCTGACACACAAGAAGCTAAAGACTAAAAAAAAAAAAATTTTTTTGATAGAACGTAGTGTGACTACCGCCTACATATATCGTAATAGCTATATGTGGAATACAGATACATAATGACTAAAATTACTACTAAGGTTGTGATATAAAAATCGTATATGACTTGTGGCGCAATAGCATACTTTATTAGGTTAAAAAGATACATTTAATTTTTAAAATAATGCATAATTAATAATTTTAATCATATTCTTGGTCACTCTGAACTTTTATCTTTCTTGTTTTACTTTCCTCTTATTGTATCAAGCTAGAAGAAATAGTACAAAGATTAAATAAAAAATGTTAGCTATCAAATGTACATATCACCATAACAACTTTTTGCATACTTACGTTGAGGCTTCTTAATATATTTATATACATTTCCATTCTCCACAAACCATACCAACTCATCATCTTCTGTTGATCTTTTTGATGCTTCTCAGGGGAATTCCCAAGTAGAAACACCATTTGATCTTCATCTTCCCACACAAAAACACGACTATAACAATCTAAAAAGACAATTCTAAAGTAAAATCTCACTAATAATAATTATGTGATTAAAACCAAATTTTGCAACGCTTGCTATATAGCTAGTTAGTTCTTTTGGGTCACTATTCTTGAAAATCTCAAAACCAATAAAAGTTCCAATGAGTCAACTAATATGGAATTATTGTTGTAACGCAATGTTTTTCCATTCTGAACTGCACAATTTGGCACTTGAAACACGATTCCATTATCTTCAATGGTTGATGAACCCTGGGTAGGAAAATGGTGCGCGTGTACAAGACGACACGTTTCTGAAAGGGTTTCGGCAATTGTCCGCGCATTGCCTCCCAGGACACCAGTTCTGAACAATTTTCCAAATTGTGCCTGCAAAATTGCGATTGACCCTTGGTTAGGACATACTTCATACCTAATGCCCGATTCAACGTCTGCATATTTTATATTCTTGATTTTGCCACCTTGTTGTTCATTGGTACTTTGCAACGAGCTGAAGCACCCATCATGTACTTCACAGCTATTCCTTTTCGAGTCTCTTGAGTACATTATGTTTACAGTTGATGTTCGTAAATTTTGATTCAATATTGGATGATTGTCGTCTAAGATTATTTTTTTCCCTTCTCGTCGAAAGGTGTGATTATTTGGTTCATTCTACATAAAATACGTTTTATAAACTTGTTCAAGCATCTTTTTTTGTACTCACTCTCCTTACCTGAAAGGTTCTACAAATTGCGGGATGCCATTGCTCTTTCAAATTTTCTAGCCAACTGTACGGATTAGAGAACTGTGTAAGTATTTGCTAAATTAGTGACGTACTTATCGGGTCTCAATAAAACACTTACTATTTGCGAGTAATACACATGTAATACATTAGCGAAAAAGAAAAATTTATATGATTAAGATTTTTTTAAAATTACCATGTAAAATAAACGTAAAGTTTGAAATAAAATTCTTGTCCTCTATTCTATTACAAGTATGTTACGTACCGATACTTATCATACTATGTACTGTACATGTCCCATTTCGACAATTAATGAAAAATTTGGCTGAAGTTATAAAATTTAAATTTTTTTTGAATTTTGCGCCATCTTAATTCCGGTTAATACCATATGAGATACTTATAAGCACCCCCCTTTTTGCACTTAATGCCGGCCAAGATTCTCATAACTCCGGCCAAAATCGCATAATTCTGGCCAGGGTGCTTATTTTCGGGGGGAGTGTTTATTACTAAGGTAATACTTTATTTTAAAATTTTTCGTGAATAGACACATAATATGGTGAATACAAATGGGGTTTCGTACTAATTTAATTTTCAAAAAAATTTTAATATTCTCTAGATAATGCCAACTATTAATAATTAATTTAATGTTTCTGCACCAGATTTGGGCGGAGAATCCAGAGATCTAAATTTATTCCTTTGACATGGAATTCTTTTGGATATCGTTAAAATATGAGTCCACCCCTCGGTAAAGAAGAATGGACTCTAAATAAATAATAAAATAAAACAATTTAAAATATTAAAATTAAATATGTTACGGATCACTTTTAAAATCATCTTTTATTGTTCTGTAGAATCCACATCTTGCATTTGAGTAGTGATAATAGGAGACTAATCTTTTCTTTCTAATTCCTTACTTAATTCTGTCTTCGGTCTTCATTCTTCATTTTGTCCTAACTTAAATAAAAGTACAAAAAAAGAGCTTAAAATGAAATTAAAAAGTGACTATTTAGAATAAAGATTTACGATCACTATACCTCTATTAATTTCTATTATAATATTCCATCGTATCCCCTAGAGTGTTTTGCGCCTAAATTTGCATGCAATTTTTAAAAATAATGTTTCATTATTAAAAATAATAAACTTATTAATAATTGAGGTGGTACAATTTTTTTTTATGTTAAAAAGTCAAAATCATATTTAATTAATAAAAATAAATTTGACGTCCAATCATGAAATTTACTAAGGATACAACCAAATTTAGTAATGATATTCATTTTTAAAATTTGCTGATCGGAAAAATATATAAAAATAAAATCGACGTTCTAAACATACTTTTTACTATTAAGTAAAGTTGTAGAAAAGATGAAATTACATGATATATATAATTTTGATAGCTTTATAATAAGTACACACCTAGTTTAATTCTAGAAATCTAAAAAAATACATAATTTAGAAATTTTAATATGAAAAATATTTGTTAAAAAAGAAATAACATTTTTCTAATAAAATTACTGATGTTTTTCTAAGTAAAATAAAAAAAAAAAAATAGCAGGTCATTTAGTGTAGTTTATCGTATATAACAGTTTAAAGATAAAATATAAAGTTATAGTAGTTTAAAGATTTATAACTTTTTTATTGATAATTTACTACTTATTGATGTTAGTGACATAAAAATACTGTTATTTGATTCATGATGTGATAAATCCAAAACTTTAATTAATTTTTATGATTACTTAATGGCAAGTAATTATTATTTATGGTTTTATAAAGTTTGCCACAATTTTTTTTTAATATATATGTATTACTTATCTCCTGGCTAATTAGGAATAAGTAAAATTTTACTAGGATTGGATAAATGATCGGCCGAAGGCTGATCATGTTCCGATTCTAAGT
>QZLH01000498.1:23800-46072 GCA_003833135.1 Oehlia diaphana | reverse complement strand
TTACAGAAAATTTTCTCATTTGGAAAATGCAAATCTTTCCGAATTACTCAAATTTTCAAATCAGTCCATTATAGTATAATCAATAGTTAATTTTTACCGCAAAATTTCCTAGAAACGGATATTACCCAGTAGGTATAACTACATTTGCATAATCGTGTAAATGGTGCCGATCAGGGGATAAATATATATATATATATATATATATATAGCTAATTTAACCGTTATCAATTTTTTATCTATATGTAAAGCCTAAATAGACCTTCTAAACCTTCTTTTCAAGCTTAATAAAAGTTGTAGAGCGAGGTGAAATACGTAACATATGTAAATTTCAGACTTCTAAAATATATATATGAGAAACTCGATGTGATTAACTCTGTAAAATTTAATAAATTTTGCCAATTTTTACAAATGCAAAAATTCATCTATAAGGTAACTATACAAAAAAATGATTTATATGAAAAAATAATATTTTAACGTAATATTCATGATGTTTTCTATGCAAAAATAAAAAAAAAAATTTCTAGATTAATTATTGCAATTTCACGTATATAATTAATTAAACAATATTGAAAATTGCGTGCAAATTTGATATTTATGATGTAACCGTGTAAGCCAACCTGTTTATATAGCATATAAAATGATAAGCCATTTTTTTAATATTTGTGGAAAGGGGGGACTGGGTTCATGTACTGCTTATGACTGCAGTGTTAGAATCTTTTTAAGAGAAACCCAATTAAATTGCAGTATCGTGTAAATGTCTTATATCTCTTAATTCGTTAAATATGGAAGTAGATTTACGAAAAAATAAGTACAAAAAAATCAAAACCGAGCATTCAAATTTGTTTTAAAAGATGCTAGCATATTTTTGGAAATAAAAAAAAAACCATAGATAGCAGTACATTACGCGTCAGCCGTATAAGCTGAACATGAATCATACTTGTGATCTCATTTTATTAAAAAATTCACCTGATTTTTTTTATCAGCGCGCACAGGCTTATTTGTTTATTAACTTTTATTCCAAAATAATAATAATAAAAAAAAAATAGATAATAACATTAAATAAATAAAATAAATTTCATTAATCACTAAATATTTAGAAATCATATTTGTCATCTTTTTTTTCCTGTTTGTTCATCTATTTTCTTATCTTTTTTTCTATTAAATTCTCAAATCAAATTGTTGCAAATTTTTTGTGCCATTTTTTTTTCTTAGCCTCATAAAATTTTCTTCTCTCTTCATATGTTAATTTATAGTGTAAGCAAATGTTATAATAATTTTAATCGTAAAATCAAAATTAATGCAATGGCGCAGCCGATCGACCTATCCGAAAATTTAGAGTAAAAATCAAAAATTAATGCAGTGGCGCAGCCAATCGACCTACCCGAAAATTTAATAAAAGCGTAAAATGATAAATTTTTTTTTTCTAACTTATAATCGCAAGTTACGCGAAGTTGCAATTAAAATGGCAATTAAAGAACTTTTTCACCTTTCAAGACTATCGAGGTATATTGAATCTTTTAAAAATTTCTTCTTTTTATGATTTGCTGCGCAATGCGCAAATTTTTAATCCGCGCTTGGATTTATTTTATTTTATTTTTTTTCAAGCCATATTGCTTGGTTGCTTGGCAAAGGTAACAACAACGCACAATTTACAATGAATCACGCGGCATTTATTGTTAAAATACTGAATATAAAAATTAGCGGTATATTAAAAATTTTTTTTTTTTTTTACGAAATTAATACGAAATTTTCAAATGTTTATGACGATTTATGATGAATATGAGAATATATAAATAAAATACACAAAATGTGTTTTTTTTATTATTTACAAATTTATCTAAAAATCAATTTTCTAAATAATAAAAAACAAATTTTTTATCTAAAAAAATTCTTTGGTGAAATAATAAATACCATGACAAGAAATAATAATAAAAAAAGAAACTTGAACAAAAAATTACGTAAGTTAAAATAATAAAATATTTTTTTTTTTTTATAAACGATAATAATAAAATAAAAATTTAATCATAAAAAATTATTTTTTTTTTTAAAAAAAAAAAGTTGAAAATAATAAATCAATTTCTCAAGTAAAACGTGAATATTGGAATATTTTAAATTTTCCAACTATTAATCTTGATATAATTAAGAAATGGGATGTTCAAAAACTCATCTATCATTTAAAAGTTATGTTTAGCGTTGAAGGATACTGTCGAAAAGATTTATTTAATAAAGAATCCGAATATAAATTTAAATTAAAACAAATTGATGGGAAAACTTTTTTGAAAATGACAAGAAATGATTTCTTTAAAATGGGTATTTCAGGATTATTAATTTTACATTTAGAAGCCGAAATTTTACGTTTACATGGTAAGAAAAAAGTTACAATTTAATTAAAAAAAAAAATAAAATTGTAATTTTTTATTTACAAACTTTGAGATATTTTTAGGATATTATAAAAATGAGAATTATTATGAACCTGAAGGTAATTAAATTACTTAATCCATAATAATTGTAATATAATTATTTAATAATTTTTTTTTTCTTTAGAATTATTATTAAAATTTAATAGTTTTGAATTAAAAAATAATAATATACCAAAAGTAAGTTAAAAAATTATATATAAATTATATATACATATATATATTATATATATATTTATTTATTTATTTATTTTATATTTTATATGGTTTCATATGTAATAATTAATTATATATTATAATTAGGAAAATTTCTTCAACAAAAAGGATTTATTTCAACAACTTATTACAAGAAAATTACTTAAAGTTCCTTCCATATATGAATTAAAAAGATTCCTTTTGACTCCATTACCAATGAGAGTATTTGTTCCATCATTTTGTCTTTTAAATAATCAAGAAAATTCCAATATATATTCATATGTCATACCTCAAGAACAATGTTTTAGAGAATTTGGAAATATTATTCCATCTTCACCTATTTCATTGCCATTCATTAATGCTTTGACATATCCATATAATTCTAATTCACCTTGTCAAGAAAATAATTTAATTTGTTATAATTTAATTATTGATGCATTAATTCAAGGAACTTTAAGTTGTTTACAATCTCAAAAATCACAATGGATTTATATGGCACGTAATTTTATTCAATCAAAGGAAGATCTTTTAAGACCTGATTGGATGTGTTGGATTAATGATCATTTAATAATTCATGGTATTGAATTACCCGAAAATATTGAATGGAATGTTGGTATTCAAAATATTATTGATAAAACTCATTGGAAAGATATTTATTATTCAAATTTACCTTTTAAATTTGTTTATATATCAAAAGGTCCAATTTTAAGATGGTATGTTTTTGATCCATTAAGATATCAGATTATATCAATATCTCAAGATTTTGATTTGGATAGGACCTTGGATAGATTAAGAATGATTCGTACTGTTATTAATATTTATAATGTTTTGGATTCAATAAGACGTAACTGGATACAATTTAAGATAAATAAATCCACTCATCCTTTATATTTAACAATAAATAGGGATGGTGGAACGACTATAGAATTTATGGGAAATTTGGTAAAAAAATCTTTATCAACACAAAAAATGAAAGAAAATTTTAATTATGATACTATAAGAAAAATTTATTTAGAAACTTCTCATATTAAAAATTTAATTCATTGTGTTGATTTAGAAGGTAATCTTAGTGATCCAATTTTAACTAAAGATGGTTCTTGTAAAATTTTTTTACATCCTGTAGGATATTATTATTATCCAAAGAATGAATTGGAAGTTAAATCAATGATTAAAACTATTTTACAAGTTCTTAAAGAAATGCATCAAGTTAATTGGACTCATAGAGATATTTATTGGGGAAATATTTTAAGACAAGATAATGGTGATTGGTTAATAATTGATTTAGAATTAGGAGGTCCTGTTAATGAAATTTTACAATTTTCTCTTTGGAATAGATGGCCTGAACAAGCTGTTATTGGTAAACCATATCTCGCTTGTTATGATATTTATCAAGTTGGAACACTTATGGATGAATTAAAAGGTACAGATCAATATTTTAATAATTATTCTAAAAGTTTTATTCAATTTAAAAATCTATTACTTGAATCTGCAAAAGATAATAATTTCACCGCGGAAATGGCATTAAGACATGAATGGTTAAGTGAAGTCATCACTTGTTCACATGATTAGTGCGATTTCCCAATCAAATATAATAAATACGGAAATTGATATCGGTTAAATAATCGGTATAAAAATTTCATATTTTTATTGCACCAATAATCTTTTTCCTATGTCCTCCATACTGATTTATTCATTATAATAAACCAAGTAATTACCGGTTAAATGTCTAAGTTCTTACAAGAATTTATCTAAAATATCGATAACACTATCAATATTTTCCGACGAAAATAATAAAAACAAGGTATAATTTTTAACGGTCTTTCATACGAGAAAATACAGTACAGTAATATCACCGATTTTTTTTTTATGAATATATTAATATGGATCTAGTGGTAAAATATTTAATTTGTTAAAATCTTTGATCGTTTAACTCTTTATTGATGAAATTATTATCATTTCTAAATTCACAAAGAAAAATAAAAAATAAAAAATGAATAAATTTCACGCTTAAATAATTTAGAACCTTTTAACTTCCTCCCTGATTAAATATTTCAATCCAAATTTCAATCCAAATTGGTGTACAATATCCTACATATAACCCGAATAAATATTCTAATTGAAGAAAATTTAAAAGAAAAAAATTATTAAAATATAATTCGAAATCATCGAGAAAAGAACGAAATAACTTATGACATACCCCAAAAATTAGTATTCGCGCTAAAAATTTGAAGAAAAAATACAAAAGATCAGATACCAAATTCATTAAGATAATTTGTTATTTTTTTTAAAAAAAAAAAAAAAATTTAATTCTTATCAAGTTAAAAATACTAGGAAAAATTTATTCAATTTTCAGAATTTTCCTTAATAATTAATCTCTAATTCCATTTTCGTACGTCTTTCTTCATTTTTATCTGATCCTTATTCTCGTCTACTCGTTTTCTATATTTATATTAGATATAAAATTATAGATTAATAAAAATTAATAAAGGACATTTAGTTCAATATACTTATAAATTCTAAAATAAAAAGTTCCAGTGTTATTATAAATTTTGCTTACCGAAGAATAATGCTACAGTATATACCGACTAAAAAAGAAAATATTTAAATATTATAATAGTTTCTTTCAATGATATAAGTCTATAACAACCCGTTCTTACCAAAATAATTTCTTATGTATACTATGAGTCTATGAGTAGTAACCTAATTTATTTTTTTATCCAAAAAAATATTTTTTCAAAAAAATTTGAAGCGTTGTCGAGTTTCGTAAAATGATCTTGTAGAATACTAAATCTATATTCAACGCTGAATAAAGGGAAAAAAATAATGTACATTTAGTATAATAGTTGAGTAGCGTAAGATGATACATGTAAATTTAATTCTTACCAAAGTAGTTCCGAATGTTTCAATTTTTTGTAAATCTCAAAATTTTTCTTTTTTCTTTCTCTTTTTTTTTCTTTTTTTTTTTTTTTTTTTAAAAAAAATAACCGTTAAAATAGATGGGTTCTTTCCATTTGACTTTAGAATTTTATCGTCATTATTTCATCTAGTCCTTCTTTTAACAATTTATCTAATCTCTCATCATCATTATCTTCTTATTCTACCATCAATTATTAAAAAAAAGTAAAGTTCCTATAAAAAAAAAAAAAGAAAAGAAAAAATCAAAAATATTAGTTTTAAATAAAATGATGTAACAATAGTGATAAAAAATATACTGTAATTACAAGGTTTCTTTAATTCGTAGTTTCACGACCAATTCTCATTCGTTATCCAGTTGGAATCAAACATCATTATTTTCAGATGTCCAATTGAAATTTTTCCTTTTCCCTTCCATTTAATCCAAATTTTGGTTCAGAATGTCCGGGTTGTTAGACTTCAATTGATTTGGATAATATGTTTGCTCTGGATCGAGCTTGTAATATTAAGAAAAAAAAAAAATATTAGTCGAAACTATGAGTAGTATAAACTATAATTAGCAATGACTATCTTTTTTCTTACCAGAGAAATTTAAGAAAAGTCCTTAAGAGCTTGCGTTCGTAATCTCAAAATACGTTTCGAACGACATGTGTAATTTCTATTTCATCAGAATTCTGTGCTAAAATTAATCTTTACAAAGGAAGTTGTTTAAATAAAAATAAACGAATCTGTAAACAAATAGTCAAACACCAATGTTGTTATGGTGTTTACTATAAAAAAAAAAAAAAAAGAAATAAGTGAACTTTAAATGTTAATCCATGATTCGAAAAATTTATAAAAAAATATGAAAAAAAAAGTATACATACCAGCTTTACATTGTAAAGAAGAAGAAAAAAAAAGATTATTCATAATTCTCAAAAATTGATGAGAAAAAAGGACTCATCATCAAAGTTTAAAAGGTACATCATAACTCCTAAAGTTCAGCTAAAAGTGACTTGATAATTTTAATATACCTAAAAGTTAACCGTAATATTTTAATATTTCAAATGTTCCATTAATTAAAAGTGATAATGAAAAAATTACACTTTACCTATTAAAACAAATACTTGTTTTCATTCCAATACAAAAAAATTGTAGATAAGGTTCAATTAAAATGATTTTCCATAATTTAACTTCCTTTTATAATAAGTTTTGCATATATGTGAGTCTATCTTGAATCTCATAATAGTATATAATAGTCGAATTATTTAAAGTATTTAGATACAGTCAACATGAATTCCGCCTTTTTTTTTACCAGAAGAATTTGAAGCAAAAATTGGAATGAATATAAGACAAATATTTTGTACGACAGGTTTCGTCCCAAATTAGAAACTTGTTTTGGTCGTATCATATTGATGTTTTTAGGATTGATATGAAATTGCTTAATATGCACTCGGAATTAAGGATCCATGTGATCACACCTTTTTTTAGTTAAAATACATTCCATTAAGGGAGAAGACTAATCCAAAACGTAATTCGTGGGGACTTGGAAAATAATATATAATAGATGACAAATAGGATTTACATAGAATAATCAGCAAATATTCACACATACACTTTTAAATAATGCCACTGACAAATTTAAATTATTTTCAATCATATTTTATTTTGGGTAAGCTTAAAGAAAAAGTACAAATCGCAGGTAATTAATTTTAAAGGAATATACGAAAAATTATTTTTTTTACGACGAATAAAGGGGAAGGCGAAGAATAAAAATAAAACGAGGAAATAGAATTTTTTTTTCTTAGTAAGGCTCACAAGTGAGCCTAATGACCTTAATTATTTGAGCAGTAATTTGAAATTTGCTGCTGAATGCGAATATTTTTTTTTTTTTAGTTCTAAAAATCTGAGTGGACTGCTTTTTTTTGTCCAAATTAAAAAATTCATCAAACATCTTTTAGATGTTCAATTAAAAAAGAAAAACTTTTAATCCGGTTTGGTTGATTGGTGAGAAAAAAAATCCAGTTTTTTTCAATTGTATTCGGATGGTGATGATATTTGAGGAAAGGTTAAGTGAGGAAAAGGTGAGAAATAACTTCTACAATGATGATTGTCTAGTATAATAATAATGTTTTGGAATATTAGAACAGAATTGTGAGCAAGTTAAAAGAGAAAAGAATGACAGATAGAAGATAAAGGTTTACAGTTGCATTTCGAAAAAAAAGTCATTCAAGTGCGATTATTTTGATACTCTGACCTGAGTCTGTAAAACATAAATAATAAAAAAAAAAATACGTATTAAAATGATTAGAATTCTTAATTAATCATCAATAACATCCTTATACAGTTTCTTACCAGAGGAAACTCACGAATGGAGAGCTTGTAAAAGAATTGAAGAATTAGGTGCATATTATATAGGAGTAAGGTCAGCGCTTTGGTGATACATAAATTAATTTTTGAAAAGGAGGAAAAATCATGTTTTATGAAGTATTATTTAGGAAATCCTTGTGAAAAGGAGGCTTATTACACGCTGCATTGTTAAGAAAAGTTCCAACGAAAATTGTAGTAAATTTAAATGAAACTTTACAGGAGCGAAATATTAAAATTCATCTCAAAATCAGCCTCAAAAGCCCTTCAAAAAGCCCGGTGTATAGCCGCCCCGTTTTCACAAATTTTATTGTTTCTTCGACTTTGCACAGGAGAATATCCTTGGGCAGTGTCAGATGGCGATCAAGACACAATGTAAGACCAAACAATAAGCCATAATAGATAAGGCGGGTTACATAAAAGATTTGATCCAGTAACCGAACCGGTCTAAAATGGATCGGTACTAAACACTCGATTAATTCTGAAATAATTATGATCACTGATCGTGTGCAGCTTTTCACGCGATCTTTTAATCGACACTAAACATTAAATTCCACGTGAAACCATAAATGTTTACTGTTAATCCAATAATTTATGTTTATTCAACTCATCAAATATATATGTATTTTTATATACATATACACATATATATAGAAATCTAATAAATTTAATGAAAAAAAAAAAAAAAAAAAAAAAAAAAAAAAAAAAAAAAAAAAAAAAAATAAAAAAAAAAAAAAAAAAAAAAAAAAANAATCTAATAAATTTAATGAAAAAAAAAAAAAAAATACATATATATATGTATATATATATAAAAATACTAAGAAAAAAAAAAAAAAAAAAAAAAAAAAAAAAAAAAATATATTTAATAAAAAAAAAAAAAAAAAAAAAAAAATCAATAAATATTATTGTTTAATAAATAACGAAAATTGCAATATATATTTTTTTTTTTACTCTAATAAAATAAATAAATGTTATATTACTGATTTATTTTTAATTATAAATTTGATTGGCTTCTTTTATTGACGCGTTCTAAAACAGAAAAAATATTTAAAGTATATAAAAAAGAAAAAATCAACTAACGTAAAGAAGTTAAAAAAGTAAATTGTTTGTAATATGTTGTAATACGTACATAAAAATTATTATAATAGACATGACAACCGACATAATGAATAATAATTGAATAATTGAATTCCAAATCTAATAACTGAATTATTTTTACTAATCAAAGATATCGGAGTTGGTTTGATGGGGTTTGATGGTTGTTTAACATGTTTTAACATGTAACAAACATGTTGACAACCACCCACAGTATTTATTTATAGTCATTATATAATTGTTCGTAGATCTTATTTTGATTGATGTATTGATGTATAATGATGTATAATATAGGTGTGATAATGAGCTGATATGGTAAAAAATAAAAAAATATAGAAGGGGAAGGAGTGAGGAATTTAACGTCTTATTTTTTATCCCTGCATTCAGTAAAGGTGATATTGGGTGATATTATAATATTATTATATTATTCAGATTATATTATATAGATTATATTATACATAATATTATACTTTATACATTTTTATATTTTACTATTTGAATATTAATATATTATTTTAATTAAACATTATGCCAAAATTATGTATTTATATGTATGTATTTGTACCATTAAGAGTTAGATATTTAAATTCAGGGTTCTCTACTAACCTTTCATGGTTATCAATTCTATTAAATCATGATTTTAATCATGATTTAACGAAATTTTAATCTTATTTTTTATTTACTTAATAAATAATAAATAATTATTTCTTGTTAATTAAGTTTTTTTTTTTGTAATTAGAAGTTCTCGGGAATGTAATTATAAAAAAAAAATAAAAAAGAAAAAAAAAAAAAAAAAAAAAAAAAAAAAAAAAAAAAAAAAAAAGCGAAAAAATAAAGTCTATTTTATCTAGATAAAAAGAAATATTTATAATAGCGAATCGAAAAATAAAAAAAAATAATAATTTTTTTGTATAAACAAAAATTGATAAAATCATTCTGTAAATAAATTAACGAAGATGAATTATAATTAGAGTATTCGTTTCACATGACACTTTTCGAACACGATTGCCTTTAGAAATGTAAAAAAGAAATTATTAATAATTGATATTTTTTACGAGTTATAATTCAATTAATTTGTATCAGTATTACTAACCAATTTTTAGAAAAAAATCATAATATTATTTTGAATTTTAAAGTTCATAAAGCTTAATTTAATATCTTAATTTTTTTTTTTTTTTTTCATAGAAAATTTTTCATAGTTATTTTTCTCAAGATTAAATCATAGTCGCTTTTATATTTGATATTTGAACTTTACGCAGTATGAAACGCAATAAGGGGGATACATGCGAGTCAACGGATTGTATCACGAAATCATATTAGAGAATTTAAATTTAAACGCGTTCATTTCAATACCTTGGCGTAAATAAAATCATATGCATAGAACAATCGGATATACTCTTTAAATCAAAATAGTTAGTTCAAAAGATTCAATAAAATATATGATATTATGACTAGGCGTATACAATGATTCAATTGAATAAAGATAAAACAAATAATGCGACACGGAGTAAAGAATTAGAAGCTTTATTGTTGTTAAAAGATTTAATCATATTTAGAAATATTTGCGTATAGATAATTGAAATAATTTACGATTTTATTAGATATTAAATTTATTTAAAAAAAAATTCTAGTGGATGGAAGTATACATCGGAATTCCTTTCAATACTTCCGTAATTATATTGTCCGAATATATACTTATTGTGTACCACGGAATACAACAAAAAGAATTTTTTTAGTTCTTACTTACTAAACTATTTTGCATTGAGATTCTTTGCAAATCATAATAAAATTTTTCCGATTTGAGTACCAAATTTCTCACTTGATATTTATTTACTGTATCATGAGGGCGTTCTGCCGTTCTGTGCATCAAAATGTTAAAAAAAAGATCTATTGATATATCTTTTTGAAAATATGTCAATCAGCGATCCTGTATCATATTTGGTTTATAAACAATTTCTTGATTATACATTTTAAACAAAGGACATGAATAAGTCATTAATGCTTTGAAACATCATTATGCATATGATGAAAGTTTTAAACATATGACATGATTAAAAATCGAGAAAACCAGTAGGAGTAAGGTTCAAACAGTTCAAACAGATTATTTTGCATAAATAAAAAACAACGTGAATTATATATTATGTATAATTTCGAAAATTACATTATTAGTGTTACGTGAAACAAATCATATGAATTAAAAATTTGTTACATTTTTAAGAACTTCTTTTAATCTAATTTTACTTATATTTATATTAGGTTTAATATTTATATTTTAATTTTATTCTAGATAAGAATAGAACGTTCAGATAAATAGGATGTTAGTACTTCCTATAAAAAATTTTCTAATCAAACATTATTTTTAGAAAACTAATGATAGTGGAACCACCTGGATGATCGACAAAAATCAGGCTAAGACATGGGCTTTTTCCCGATGTAAAATTCATGGCTTTTTAATAAACTTTATGGCTTTTTATTTAATAAGATTTGTGGCTTTTTTTAATATAATATTATTAGATTTTTTATTTAATATAATTTGTGGCTTTTTTTAAATAAATAAAACTTTTATAACCTTTTATTAATAAAAATTTGTAACAAAATAAAATTCAATATATTATTTTATTAAATATAATATTTTTTGGTTTTTACTTCAAATCACCAGGGGTGATCATCAATTTTTACCGGCACTATATTTTTTAATGCTGGTCGATTGTCATAATTTCAGTCACCAGTGATCATCACCCCCCAGTGATAGTTAGAAAATTTATCACATTTTTACTTTGAAATTAAACTTTAATATTTTTTAAATAATATATAAACTTATAACAGTTATATATAAATAATTCCTAAAAAAATGTTATTATTGATTATAAAATTAAAAATATTAAAATATAAAGAAAAAAAATAATTTCTTATTTAGATTGTAAATAAGATTTTATTATATTAATATTTATAAATTAAAATATTTTTTAAAATAAAAGTTACTTGAATTTTTGAAAATTTAATTTTATTATATTTAAAATAAGGCAATTTCTATTTAAATATAGGGTGTTTAAATTTGAGTCATGTAATTATTATCATTTTAACTAATAGTATAAATTTCAAAATTAGTAGATAAATAGATTTTTGCCTACTTTACAAGTTTATCTAAGGCATCAATATTAGTCTTAACTTTACCTATGAATAATTAATTTTACCGATCGCTCTTAAAAAAATTTAGGAAATAATTGGTAAAGACAATTTTTCATATATAAATCAAAAATGTCATTCAAATAAAAAAAATATAAATTATTATATGTTAATATTGTAAATATTTTTATTTTATAATAAATAATAAATCTCTTAAAGAATATAAAATAATAAAAATTATTTCAATATAAGTGCCAATTATTATTAATTAAAAAAAAAATAATATAAAAAATATATTATTCTCTTATAATAAGTTAATATTAAAATTAAAAATTCCAATTATATTACTATATAATATTTAACTTTCTTTTGGCTTTTACAATAAGATAAAATTAATTTATTTTACTTTTTAAAAATATACTATTAAGGCTAAAATAATTACTGAAAACAATTTTGAAACCAGAATTTTTATTCTTTATAATATAATATTTCCTTTAAATATAAATTTATTTTTATTTTAAATATTATTAGTTTTTAATAACTAACTTTTACAATAATTATTAACAAATCTTAAAAGAACTTTACTTATTTATAATATTCAAATTTATTAGTAATTTTACTAGCAATTCTATTGATTAATTGATCTAAAAAGAAAAAAATCTGTAATATTTCTTTTTTTAGATATAGTTTTATTTAAAATAATAAATTATTTTACTTTTGTTTATAGAAAAATATTAAAAAATTTCTTTAAAATTTTCAAATCCAATTTTTTGCTAAAAAATATTTATAAAATAGTATAAAGGAAATTATTAAAAAAATACTAGTAAAATATATAGTATTAAAAATCTATATTTCAAAATTTTTAAAATTTTTGAAACCCAATAAAATTAAGATTTAATTATATTACAAATAGAATAGTATGTAAAAATATTATGAATTTAACTTATTAATATCTTTAATAAAAAAAAAAGGTACAATTTGGCTATTTTATAACTAATAATATTATTCTTACATATATTTAATAATTAAATTTAACAATAACTTGGATTAAAGAATTACTATAAGAATTCTTAATGCAATCATGGATCTATACAAGTTTATACTATGAATTAGCCAAGTTAATTTTGTTAAAGAACAATTAGATGAGAAGGCAGAAGACTATTTTAACTCATAAGTACCCATTAAGGTGGTAATTCTATGTCAAAAGGAATGATTTGAAGTTCTTCTCGCACAAAAGATCTTTCAGGAATGAAAATTTTGACTAATAAAATTGCATTTATATGGTTTAATTTGAGGTTAATCACAAATATAATTGCTAATTATTTTTTTATTTTGATCTTTCTTGAAAATCTAATTAGTAGGTTAATATAACTATATACTGTAGTTACAGATTAGAGTTGTTAAATTTTAATTTTTTTGAAGTTTTGAAAATTTTTAATCATTATAAGCGACATATATAATTCTATAATCCTTATTTCACTTCTTTTAAAAAAATTTAAAATTCTGCCTGAGAGTCAATAGAAAAAGAAATACGCGCATTTATTTTAATTGGTTAGTAAATCAGCGTCCCTAATTGAGATTGCACATGATAAATCAAGGTTCTATAAATAAAAGGAACTGATGGTATGACCCTATTTATATACTGAACGATTTTTGGAAGATAATTTCCAAAAAAAAACGAAATTCCCGATGAAAAATCTTGTGTAAAATGAGATAACGTGATCGTGAGAGACGATGCATGTAAGGAAACCGATGTATGTAAGGGAACACGATGTATGTAAGTAAACCGATGTATGTAAGTAAACCGATGTATGTAAGGAAACCGATGTATGTAAGTAAACCGATGTATGTAAGTAAAACCGATGTATGTAAGGAAACTGATGTATGTAGGTAAACCGATGTATGTAAGTAAACCGATGCATGTAAGGAAACCGATGAGATTTAAATCGGGAAACTACGATACAGTAGGCAAATAAAATAATTACTCCAATACCTTGGATGAGTTTTTTTGTTTCTCTGTCATGAAATAAATTAATAAAAAAAAAGCCACAAATTAGCGCAAGAAAAGAATGGCGAGAAGCATATAACGACAAATTAGATCAACTTCCGGTACGTATTCGTAGTTTCCCAGAAAATCGGTAATTTTTCATTTCTCTTTTACTTTCATCTCTAAACGGGACTTAAACAAAAATGGATTAGCTATTATGATAGCGGAAGTATAGATTCCATTCGGTGAACAATAACAGGATTTTATTCCAGCAATATCAGGAATTATTCCAATTAATTAAACGTCAATGTAAACATAAAAAATGGAAAAAAATAAATTAAAAACGCCAGAAAATATTGCATTATAAATATTTATTTATTTTATAACAATCAATAAAATAATTTCATAAGAAAATTTGGGCGTTTCGTTTATGGATTGTATAAAATTAGAAAAATTACAAGAGTTGCATAAGAAAGTAACTTTCATCATAATAAATTTTTGCTGAAAGAACTTGAATCAATAGTTCAAATATTTGCTTATTTATCTCTGGTTTAAACAAATAATCATGTATTACCGAGAAAAGATTTTAATTTCTCCCTATGACACGTACTTAAAACTTTTTTCTTAAATCTGGTAATATGATGTAACGCATGACCGTATGATATTTATTCTTTAGCATATATATATTCATATAATGAAAAAGTATAATGAATCTATAGGTTCCATTATAACGAGTGTTTCATGAAATACAAAGAAAACCGGTGTCTTTTTAACAAATAAGAGATATGGTTATTTGTTACAAAAGATCATTATACGTAGTCTTAATATGGTAACAAATTTTAGTTATAAAAAGGGTGAAAATGAACCGTCTAGGAATTTAAATTCAAAAAAATTTTCAAAAATAAAATTTCTTCACCTTGCCTACTAGAAATTATGGATTGTCAACCCAAAAAATTAAATAGATTTGATAAAGAAGTATGTTAAACAAATGGTTTTTAATTCGAATTTCCTTTTAAATTTGACTTGTTATTATCATTATTTTAGAGTGAGGATACTATTCTCAAATATATGAATGAATGGATTGATAGTGGAAAACCTAATAGAAAACCTTTTGCAATATTAAGCACAAGAATTCCCTATACTCCTAAACAAATTAGTCATTAGTAAGTTCATTAAATAATCTTTTTTTTTTAAAAAAAATCATGATTTTAATTTTATATTTAAAAAACTTAGTTGGGCTAATAAACTGAATCCTAAACGTAAGTAAATTACATCAGTTTAAAAATAAAAAATAAAAAACTGAATACCTTTTTTTATTGTTTTAGTTTGTTTGAACAAAAACATACCATTTAGCAATGATGAGAAGGAATTTATCTTTAAATGGGTAAAGCAACATTTAAAAACCAGTAATAAAAAAGTACCTTGGAAAACTTTACAAACTAAAATCTTGGAAGATTTTGGAAAACTTCGTGCGCAAAATGATATTAAAAATTTGTGGAATATCCATAAAAAAAAATTAGATAGATGGGTAAAAAAATCTTTATCTAAGAATAAAAAAGAAAAATAATAATTTTTTTTTTGATATATTTTAATATAATTCTTTTGTTCAAATATATTTAGTTTCTTCCTAATACATAATTAGTATATTTTTAGTATAGTTTTTTTATTGATATATATTGTAACTAAATTTATAGTATAAATATTATAATAAATAAATTTAATCTTTAATTATATATCTGATATTATTTTTAAAACTATAAAATTTAAATACTATAGATGGCTCCTAAATTGGATTTTGAAAAATTGTAATTTTAGTAAGAATTTTAAATTAAATTTAAAATTTTTTATATAAAAAAAAAATAATTACTATATACAATTTTTAATATATTTTAAGTCAAAGAATTTAAATAATTTCAAATATAATTTTAGCTATTAATTAAATTAAATTGTTTATTATAAAAGATAATTTTAGATTCAGATTTTAATAAAATATAGCTGTATTATAAAAGTCAATTTCAAAACCATCTTAATTTATAGTAATTTATTTTATTTTTAAAAATTGGCAATTTCTAATTTTTTTTAAAAAAAGTATATATTTAATTAAATTTATAAAATAATAAGAAAATTTAAATAAAAAAATTTTGTTAAAATAATAAAATTATACAATTATTGGTTAATAATATAATTGGCAAAAATAACTTATTATTTATTAATACTAGAAAGATGATTTGGTACCATTCAATAAAATTTATAAGTTCAAGATTAAATCAAATTAGAACTAATCTCGATATTCTTATATTTACTAATAAATTTATTAATAAACATTAATTTAAATATTTGCAATATATTATATTTATAAAAAATTATATTTAATACTAACCAATTCTTAATTTGATTATGTATAATTAAAGATTAAAATCGATTCAATCAAAAATTAAATCTTAAAAATTGATTAAAGATTTGATTAATTGAATTTAATAACAATTTAATTTTTAATTTTTGACTAATCAAATCTAAACTGAAATTTATATATAATAGTTTTACAAGCAATTATTTATTTAAATGCATTTATGATACAGATAAAGTTTTGAATGATTCAGTTCAATATCATTTTTCAGTTCTTTTCTGATTAATCAGAATCTGTTTTGTGCAATAACTCACTATTCAGTAATTGTAAAAATCTGATCAATAGCTTGTTGGAATCATCTTATCAAAATAGTTTAAATGGTATCAAAATCATCTTTCTAACATCAATAATTTATGAGTTAATTTGCCAATTTTTCAAAAATTAACTCATTATTTATTAAAGCTAGAAAGATGAAGCCATTTATGACTAAATAATATAATTATATTATTTAGTCATGATTAGGTTATTTAGTAATAAAATAATCTAGATATGATTAAATAATCTAAATATAACTAAATAATCTAAATATAAATAAATAATCTAAATATAACTAAATAATCTAAAGTTAATAATCTAATTATGATTAAATAATCTAATTAAATAACCTAATTGTGATATTTTTTTATACCTACCTATTTTTTTTATTATATTTCTTACCTTTGAAATCAATTTTTTTTTTCTGTTTCCTATTTATCATTTGTGGTCATGTGATTAAATAATCTAATTATGACTATGAAGAAATAATCTGAATGTGTCTATTTTTATTTTATGCTATGTGTAAGGTTGCTTGTCTAAACCTCTTCAAAATCCTACGATATGACACCTGCCGCCCATAGGATAAAAATTTATCGTATGTTGCCACCGACGTGGTGAGAGTTTTTAAAATAACATCGCTTGGTTAGAACAAAAATTATAACAAAGATTAAAATTTCTTACTAGAATTTCAATTTGTGATAGTTTCTCCATATTTTATTTATTTAACCAATAAAATTATTGGAGCATGTTTTACTCATAAGAAAACGGCAAAAAGAATGTGTTAAGATTTGTTGATGAATTTAATTATTTATTACCTTTATTAAAATTAAATTATACTGAAATGAACTCAAATGTGGAAATCTTGTCAAAAACCACTCCTTTTTATAACAATTTAAGAAAACTATTTCTACTATTTCTACTATTTCTATCTTTTCTATATTATCATGTGACTATCTCGTGACTAAACTAAACTAAACTATAAATAAAATTATTTTAAAAATAAATAACTATAAATAATATTGTGTAACTATATTCTATCATTTCTTTTTAACTATTCCGGTTAAATATTATTCCTTCGGTTAAATATTTATCTATCAGTTAATTATTTATCTGTTGATTAATTTTTGGTTATTACAACGATTAGTTTCATTAAAATTTTACTATAGATTTATTATAGTTTTGGTAAAGTTTTGGCAGTTTCGGCATTTATAATAAGTTTCGGCAGTTTCACCTTTCTTCAGAGTTTCGCCAGTTTTTTAATATAACTTTAATATAGTTTCAGCAGAATTTCGCTTTTCAGCAAAACGCCATCTTGTCTAAACCTTTAGGTTTTGGCAAACAACCTTAGCTGTGTGTTAATAAATGCTTTCTGGTATGGTGGGGCTATTGGTTATTAAGTACTAGGTGGTAATTTGTTTTCCATTTTTAAGCCTTTTGATTACCGTCAGGCACATAGTGTATACTATCCTTCTTGGTTGCCAGTGTTAGGCCAGCCTGTTTGGATGTTAGTTCTATATTAAGAATTTGCACCTATTTGGTTGCCTTTTTAGATCCCAAAATGTGATAAAAAAATATATTATCAGATGGTGTACAGTAATTTGATGTAAATCTACATCTAAATTTGGCTGGCGCTACAGCATAATTCAGGCTAATCTTTAGGGCATATAATTTGAAGGATTTAAGCTGATGTGAAACATCATTCCTATCACAACTTCCCATACTGTCTTGCAGAATATCGTCTGAATCAATGGGGTTTTTATGCCTTACAAAGTGCCTAGCAAGCATCTGGTTCGAAGAATCCTTCTAGCTAATGTCTGACAGTCAGAAATCTGATATTTTTTTTCACTCCTTTTTTTCCAGAGCAATCCGCTTCTGAAAGGCTAAACGTTAAAGTACAAATTTCTTATATACTCTTTATATAATTCTTTCTTGACATGCACCTAGTTTAACCGCCCTAAATACATTCTTGCATAGTGAAGAACAGAGGTTGCAATACATGACATCTATGCTATAGAACTTTACTTTTCTGGGAGAAGCTTCCACTTTTCTGCCTTTTTAGCGCAAATTCTATGCTTTGAAGAATGGGTGATAGCGCATACCTCCATACTTTTCTTAACCACATCTAGATTAGGAGCAATCCGCTTTTAAAAGACTGAACGCCAAAGTATAAATTTCTTACTTACTCTTTATATAATTCTTCCTTGACGTTCACCTAGTCTAACTGCTCCTGAACACATTTTCGCATAGTGAAGAAGAATATACGAAAAAAGTATAAAAGTGATACATTTCTCGTAAGTGCTCTGAGGCATAAAATGCCAAATTAGTTCAGGCTATATTACTTTCGTACCCTTTTTTGTGTATCTTCTCAAGGCTTCTCTGCTTGCCTAGCACTTTTCTGCTTATCGTTGGTAGGATGCAAAAGTATAATTTTCTCTTTTTCCTTATATAATTTCTATCTTTGCGTCCTACCAAATCTTTATCCTAGTTTGCACTTTCATCTTCCATAGCCTTTTTGATTGCCAAGGATAAGGTATGAAGTGCCGAGTTGGTAATCTGTGCTATTCTGCCTTCTATAATCCTTTTGATTGCTAGGGATGAGACATGAAGTACTGATAATAGTCATGCCAAATTAGTTCAGGCTATATCGCTTTCATACTTTTTTCATATATTCTCTTTTACTATGCGAGAATGTGTTTGGAGTGGTTAAACTAGATACACGCCAAGCAAAAATTATATAAAGAGTATGTAAGAAATTTGTACTTTAGTATTTAACCCTTTAGAAGTGGATTATTCCAGAAAAAAAGGAGTGAAAAAAAATAACAGATCTTTGGCCATCAGACATTAGCTAGAGGGGTTTTTTGAACCAGACACTTGCTAGGCATTTTGCAAGATACAAAAACTAGTGTTCTGAACAGATCGAATCAAATTGGATTTGAGATGAATCTGATCCGATCTGAATTCAGATCAAAAAAATTGGATTTAATCTGATCTGAATTCAGATCAAAAATAATTGGATCTGATCTGATCTGAATCCGAAATGAACTTAATTCAATTCAGTCTGAATCCAATTCAGATAAAACTGATCCGATCTAAATCTGATCTGGATCAGAAATTAAAAAAATGTTTCACAACGTTTTTTAGAGATTTATTTAATAAAAAATGTTGCGAAACATTTTTTATTTCAATTTAAATGAAAAAAACTGTTACGAAACAGTTTTTAATTGCAATTTAACTAAAAAAACCATTTTGCAACGGTTTATTAATAAATTTAATATAAACTGTTGTGAAACGGTTTATATAACTAAAAAACTGCTTCTCAACGGTTTTTAACGAATTTAATACAAACTGTCGCAAAATGGTTTATATAACTAAAGAAAACCGTTTTGTAATAGTTTTTTTAAAAATTTTAATATAAACCATTGCGAAATGGTTTATATAACTAAAGAAAATTGTTTCGCAACAGTTTTTTTAAAGATTTTAATATCCCTTAAACTGTAAGCAATTGCGGGCAAATTTGCCCGCAATTTTACCAAATTTTAGCTCTCATCTAATTTTATGAAAAATAAAGCAATTTTGAAAATTACCCATTGGTCAAAAGTTGTATTTTAAGATAATCACAAAAATTTAAAAATCTTTGCACTTAACTTTGGCGATTTCATTGATAATTAATTGTAGCTATATAAAAGCTTAATAGAATATGTAGAATTCGGTATGAGAAATAACTTTTGTTAATATGATATTTGATGTTTAAAAGTAGGATTTTGACTTTATATAGAACCTTAATGAAAATTTTATTACGCATTTTAATTATATACTCATAAAAATTAATTTTTTTTATCTCTATTTTGTTTATTATAATGCAAAATTTTTATAATGAAAATAAAAAGTTATAATAAATATTCAAATAGAGAAAAAAATATGGTAAGAAAAGTTTAGATTTCATTATATAAAAATTCCGATACTATTTTTGCGGGTTAATTTCTCATCCAATTTTAATGATCAACCGCATATCTAACTTATACAATTTATGGCCAGAATGTAGATCAATTTGGCTGCAAAATTATGTGACGATCTGGGCAAAATTAAAGAATTTTTTATAGGGTCATTTATCCTAATTTAGAAATTGCGGGCAAATTTGCCCGCAATACAGTTTAAGGGATAAACCGTTGCAAAATGATTTATATAACTAAAAAAAATCATTTCGCAATGGTTTTTAACGAATTTAATACAAACTGTTGCAAAACAGTTTATATAACTAAAAAACTATTTCACAACAGTTTTTTTAAAGATTTTAATACAAACCGTTTTTTTAATTATATAAACCTTTTCGCAATGGTTTTTTAAAGATTTTAATATAAACCATTGTGAAATGATTTATTTAACTCAAAAAAACCATTTCACAACAGTTTTTTTAATGATTTTAATATAAACTATTGCGAAACAGTTTATATAACTAAAAAACTGTCTTGCAACGGTTTTTAACAAATTTAATACAAACTATTGCAAAATGGTTTATCTAACTAAAAAAAACCATTTCGCAACAGTTTTTTTAAAGATTTTAATACAAACCCTTGCAAAACAGTTTATATAACTAAAAAAACCATTTCGCAACAGTTTTTTTAAAGATTTTAATACAAACCCTTGCGAAATAGTTTATATAATTAAAAAAACTGTTTTGCAATAGTTTTTTTAAAGATTTTAATATAAACTGTTATAAAATGGTTTATTTAACTAAAAAACCATTTCGCAACAGTTTTTTAATGATTTTAATATAAATCATTGTGAAACAGTTTATATAACTAAAAAAACTGTTTTGCAACAGTTTATTTAACAATTTTAATATAAACTATTGCAAAACAGTTTATTTAACTAAAAAAAACTGTTTCACAACGGTTTTTTAACGATTTTAATAGACCTGTTCATTTCTGATTGATCAGATTTTTGATCAGGTTTTGGGTTGATGATTATTGGATGATGAAATTGTGCAACTTGATTAGTGACCCGATTTTACCAACCTACAAAAAAATAGAATCTTTTGATCATGTTTATTAACATGTAAAAGACACGCTTTCTTAAGAAACTAAAATAAAAAATTATGAAACAAGTACAAGTTAATGGAAAAATTTCTTCTAAACGTGCCAATACAAACTTTCACGAACCTTTAAAAAAATAATAGCAACACGTTCGATGATGGCTTCATGTGTAACCAGTTCTCATAGAACAGCAGCAAGTTCAGCAATAAGCCCTTCCTTGTCAACAGCCTATTCTTTCTCAACAACACACTTTTCCTCAACAACATACTTTTTCTTAGTAGCAGTATGATCCTCAACTATACAGTCTACCTTTTACTTTACCTTAACAGCAAAGTCAAAATTTCAGTCAACTTGAAATAGAACAAATAAAACAAATAAATATATAATTGTGGTTTTAAATTATCATTTCAGTTTATGTTCTAAAAATTATTTATTTTAGGTTAGAAGGGATGAAGGTGAAGAGAATGGTGATTGTGATCAAGATCCTTCTGACAAAAA
>QZLH01000497.1:35204-82774 GCA_003833135.1 Oehlia diaphana | reverse complement strand
TATTTAGACTGTTACTACTTACTGTTAGACTGTTACATACTTAAATAACCTAATCTAAGCCGTTTATGACTAAATAATATAATTATATTATTTAGTCATAAACGGCTATAATGAAAAATCTGGAGAATCAAAAAAAGATTGGGAATGGTATGAGAAAATGGATAGACTTTTCAGTACTCATGAAAATATAGCACCTTCTTTTATTGCAAATAAATCTACTGATATTGAAGATGAAGAATTTGTAAGTAATGAACTTAAACCTTCTAAAAAACAAAAAAGAAATAATGTAGATACTATTGCTACCGCTATATCTACTATGAGTGAGTCAAGGAAAAGGGTATGGGATAAGAAAATAGAATTGAAGAAAGAAAGAATGGAAAAGAATCATACAGTTGAAATGAAAAAATTAGAGATAGAGCAGCAAAAATGGAAATACGAAAAAGAAAAAATGAAATTGGAGCAAATGAAATTGGAACAAATGAAACAGGATCATGAATTAAAGATGAAGAATATAAAATAAAAATAATGTATTTGAAATAACAAAGTTTATACATTCTTTTTTGATTTAGAGAATATAAATTGAAATAATAAAGTTTAAATATTTTTATGATTTAAATCTTAAACTTCAATAAAGTTAAATGTATTTATTATTGATGATTCTGATTAATAATTTGATTCATTAATTGAAATCTTTTTCTTTCTCCTTCTCTTTTTAATGCTATTTCATTTTGAGTTATATCTTCATTATCATCACTATCATTAATATCATCGTCATCATCATTACTGTTATTACCATCTTCATATAATTTATCTATATTATCACTATTTAATTCTAAAAAATTATGTAAGATGACTGCATATTCAGTTAAGCGTACAAATATACAATATTCAAAATTTTTCTAGAATTTATCTCTTTTATAATATTAACTCTGGCCAAATTGTACTTTTAGCCAAAATTAAGTATGGCAATTACTGTAGTAATTGATCATTACAAGTAGGTTTAAGTAGGTTTGATATGTAAAATTTTTTTTTTCTTGTGTTACAGCATATGTTGTATCTTGACATGACGTATGCCGTAAGGTAACTACCCTTGGCAAAAGAAATGTCTGCAACCCTAACCAAAACGTTAGCTAACATTTTGTTTAAATAAAAATAAAAAAAATAAAATTTTGAAATATACCTTCAAAATTCTGTCTAGAAGAAATCCAGAATGCTGTATCCTACAAAATACAAAATGAAATATTAGAAAATATTTTATTAAATAAAAAAAAAAGAATTTCAAGTTTACCTTTGAAATTCTGCTGTCTGAAGAGTATTCATGAATCTGCAGATCTACAAAAAGAAGAGAAGCGAAATGTTAGTAAACGTTTCATTTTATGAAAAAAAAAGCAAAAAAAAGTTTTAAAGTTTACTTTGAAATTTCGTTTAGAAATTAACTTTTTAATAAGACTTTCATATAGTTTTAGCAAAATTTTGCTATTTTGGCATTTCACCAACTTGCTAAAACTCTCTAGTTTTTCCAGCAATCTTAAATATGATGTAATGGAATTATAGATTTTTTCATTTTCAATAAATGTATTTAGATTATAATAATATTTTCTATTAATGATTTATTATAGGTGAAATCACCTGATTTTAATAAATTTATATATAAATATTTTCTTTATTTAAAAAATTATTTTGTAATTTATTTTAGCTAGTAAGTCTTAATTTATTTATTTGGTAAAATTACCTAGATAATTATTAATTGAAAACTTTTTATTTCAAATAAATTTCAAATTAATTATTAGTAAATATAATATATTAGAATATATAATAATAGCAATAAATTATAATGGTGTTTTTTAATTATTTATTTTAAGACTATAAAAGAATGTTGCTGAAATGATCAACGTTTTATTACAATTTCCTTTTTTGAATATTGACAACCAAGTATAGTACAGGTGTAACTACTGTGTAACTGTACGATATTTTAACCAATAGAAATTAGTCACGTGATCGCGATTTTTTTGAAATTTAACTAAATATAAAGTTTATATAAGAAATATCTATATATCCGGAGATTCCTAACCATCATAAAATAAATGCTATAATATAGATATATTTTACAAGGTCTTTAAATTCTATTCTATATTTTTTTTAAAAAAAGGAATAAAATAAAATAATTTACTTATTATTTATCTAAAGCGTGATCACAAAAATAAAGTAGAGTAAAAATAGAATAAAATATATGAAAATATATATAAACTTACTTTATGAAGCCTTTAAATTCTATTCTTTATAGCGAATAGAAAGATTTTATGGCTAAAAAATTTTTTTTAACGCTTACTTTTTTACATTTATTGTGTAATTTAAAATATAAAAAAAAAATTATAAAAAAAATTGGGTATTTTTTTTTAAAAAAAAAACCGCAATAAATGGTACAAAGAATAGAATTAAAGGGCTGTGTGGGGGTTCGCTCGATTCATTCCCATAATATTTTCAATCCAATTCTTCTGGACATAACAAGTGCGGCCATAATTTCAGGATGTGACTTCATCATTTTGATATGTTTTTTTTCGTCTTCATTAGTCCATCTAATCATTCTGAACAATTTATCTATTACTTTTACTTTAATTGAAATGTCTCCATACATACTAACACATCGCAAGGTATCCGTATCCTCTCCTTTATCATAGATTTTTAGAAAAACGCACTTTATTTCCTTGCCTCTGTGAAGGGGACGTAATATTTCCTTTTTTGCAAACTTGTCTCCTACATCGCTATTCTTCCAACATTCTAATTCATCACTCAATTCTGAGAAATTCTCTTTCCACCTGTTTATAATATCTTCCAGTTTACTTTTCTTGATAGAGAAGGAATTTTTGCTAAAATCCCCGTTATAAGATATATTATCTAAAGCTTGTTCACATATTGCTTTCCGATTATTCTCATCCCTTATTTTATATTCGTAATCTTCGGAGGACATATATTAATCTTTTGCATATAAGATAAATATAAAATAAATAAGTAAATTTTATTTATTTTTGAATTATAATAATATGAAAGATAATTAAATACCTATATATTTATTTGTAACTTTTAAATTTTATTTTACAACTGTTGAAAATTCCGAGTTTAATAATGTAATATTTCTTTTACCTTAAAACTTTTTCGAAAATAATTAGACGGCTAAAATTATTCTATTGTTCATAAACAAGAAATTCATGTGAACCAAAACATTTTCATGTGTATTAACAAGATGAATTTGGTAAACTTTGAAAGTTTTTTTTGAAACTTATAAATAGTCTTATTTGTTTGTGATTGTGTAACTGATGAAACTTTGTGGAAAAAAAACTAATGATTATGTAATTAAAAAGAAAAGAAAAAAACGAATGAATTGTTTGCATAATTAAAAGTAAAACGGAGAACTTATGTAATTAAAGAGAACAATAAATTTTTGTATAATTAAAAAAAGAAAACCAAGAATTTCGTATAATTATAAAGGAATGTTTATAATTAAAAAATTGTTTTTATGATGTTTGTGTTTGTCAGACATTTCAGCCCCCGATGTACGTTTTTTTTTTTTGGGCAGATTTTTTTAAAAAAGTATAAATGAAATGCGAATTGTATTTAAATTCTTTTTATGGTTGATGTGTTTGTTTTTGACAAATGAAATGCGAGTTATACGAGTTAATTCTTGATTGGCGTAAAATTATAAGTAGTCTAATATTTTTATGGTTATATGTTTATTTCCATAATATTTTTAACCCGTTATTATTTCCAGACAAAATTAGAGCAGCAATGATTTTAGAGTTCGATTTTACTAGTTGATTGAAAATTTTTTCACTCTTTCTTTTAAATAATATATTTCGAACTTTCAAAATTTTGCCTGGTTTTGGATAGTTTCTATAAATGTCAACACAATTCAGGATATCAGTCGTCCCTTCCGATTCGTAAACCTTTAAGAATACGCACTCCACCTTTTTGGTTTTGTTCTTGCGAAGTAAGGATATTGTTTCATATGTAAATCCCGATCCCTCTTTCCATTGTTCTAATTCGTAATACAAATCTGGATAGTCGTTTTGCCATTGTTTAATAATATCACTTAATTTTTCTTTTTCGATAGAAAAATAATTTTTCGTGAAGTCACCATACTTTGGTATAATTTTCATCGCCTTTTCACATCTTTTTTTTAAGTTGTTTACATTTTCAATGCTGTAATCTACAAAAAGAAAAAAAAAATAAAAAACGATCAGATAAGGCAGTTGTGTTTAAAACTCCCCAAAAGTGTAAAGTATATTACCCATTTTTTTGATCAACAAAAAAATTATTACGTTGGCAGAAAAAATTTTATGAATGACCTTATTTGGTCCGCAAAAAAGTAAAATTTCTACCTATATAAATACAAAATTGGATTATTTATATATTTATTTTATGAACCAATCAAAGATTAAACTATGATTTGCATTGTGTTAAAATTGATGTCAAAACATATATGATGTCAGAAAATATCGGAAGCTGTCTTGTATCACCGTGTGTAGCAAAAGTATTCGATATTTTTGCCCTTGTGTAGTTCAAAATTACCAAATATAGCTGTATTTTAAATTTACAATGAACAAAATTTAATTAATATAATTGATATATTTGGTGATATGATTAGTCAACGTCATGTTGAATGATGTACAGTCGCGTCGGAAAGTAATGCCCGATTGCTTATGTACAATGCCTCATTTATTTCCAGTTTTTTGTATTTTTATATTTTTATGGAAACTTTCTACTTATTTAGATGTCATACAATAATTTGTAGTAAAATTGCAATTATTGATTCCTGTTCAAGATGTTGGTCGAAATATCACCCTTTAAAAAGTCACCCACTTACAATAAAACTGCCACTTCACTTCCAAGTCAGAATACAGTAAATATTCGATCCAATACTTGACAAAACACTTCTAGCCAAGATAATATTCAAAATATCCTCTTCAGTCTTGAAAGACTTGGTAGTAATAATAATCAGTTTGCCAGTGAATTTATCAGACTTAAACCAAGTAAAGAACAATGTAGAAGCTATAGCCAGAAGTTGTAATGCCCATCCAAAGAAAAATGAAATTTGGATAATTCCGTCTTTGAGAAGGCTGCTGCTTCGGCAATATGAAAATTTAATTAGATATAAATTTTTTATTAATGTACAAACTAGTGAAAAAATACAAATATTTTTGCCTTTGTCTTCAATTTCAAGTCCGACGCGACTGTACATAAAAATACTGTACATATTATATTCGACATGATGTCTAAACATCAACTCAAGCAAACATCATACATCACGATGCTTGGACATCACCTTTTGTTATATTTGAACCAGGAGAACTGACATGTCTCTTTTCAACATTTGAATAAAAAAACACAAGATCATTACTTATATGCTTTTATGTTCTACTAATTTTGTTCTTATTTGATTTAAAATTTCATGATGATGTACGCAATATTAATTCACTTTCTACGATTCATTTCGATATTAGTTATTAAATATGTCTGACCACTTATTAAATCGTTAGTTCGATATTTAGTATGAAAAAAGTAAGAATTTATTTATAGTTTTTTATGCACAGTAAAAATTAAGTATAAAAGAATCTTGTTTCTTGACGCATTTATGAAGCTTATACGTCAATTTTAAATAAATCAAATGCTTAATAAATCTAACTTCAACCAACATTTCAGAAAACATGCTATTTTGGTTCTTGCCGCTGCTTTTTTTTCTTGTGTTTAGTGTTATTCCCGAGAAATTCTACTGAGCCGATAAACTTTCTGCACGTGAATTAAAAATTTCGCTGCGAAGATCCACAAGATGATATGAATCGAAGTTTGCAATTGTCCAAAGAACAAAGCATCTCGTTCGTCTGCGAGCTCTTCTTTCAGGAGTTCTTTCAAAAGTTCTTCAATTACAGGCTCAACTCTTCATCAATTTAAATAAGATTATGAATTATTATTATGTAATTAATGATTTAAAATTTAAAAAGAAATAACTGATAACCGAAACAGTAATCGTATTAGTTGAAACTCGGCTCTTTTGAATTTAGAACTATTATTCTAATTAGGGCAGACTTTTTCTTTTTTTAGCTACGTCGTCAATGAAAGGTTGTAACTCGTGACGTGGCTCGATATTATATAAATTATTATAAAATCTCTATGTGAGCATCTGCAGTGACGTTATTGACGTAACTTTGCTACGCCAGTTACGTCGATAAAGTTTGCACCTCTAATTCTAATATTTTATTACATACCTTCAATCATTACATACTAGGGAACGGTAACCGTTGGGAGTCCAGAGCGAAAAGAAGTATAGTTTTCTGATTATTAAAAATAAATGGTATATCGTAATCATCAAATAAACAATTTTCGTTCTATTTTTATCACATGCATAAACAGAGTAACGTGTAACCGAAAGAACCAATAAGAATGGATGGCCATCGACTCACACAGTGAGCGGGCGGACAACGGGACATTTGTGAAACCGAAACGAATAGTATATAGTCCTTCGCTTCGCTCCGGACTAATAAATTTTATTTACACAAGATTGTGTAATCTACACTGGATAAATAGCTTGATTAATGCATAAAAGTGTGTAACCAAATCATTACATGCATTCATTGTTTTCGGTCATCCTCATAAATATAAAATTCGCTTAACACCGATTGGTTCATTTTGCTTAATAAATATTTTCAAAAAATAAGGCGGTTCATTTCTTCTTGCATTTTCATTTTTCAAAAGTATATACATGTATTTCTTACATATGATGGTTTCATGTAGTATTACCAATTATGGTTGTTTAATATCTATCGTGTTCATTTGTAAAACAGTGGCTAAAAATCACCTTTAGTTATAACTTATAAGGTAGTCTTGTAATAACCGGATTCCTTTGAAATAGTTCTTAATATTTCTTCCCGAGTCTTCATGAAGACCAATAACCCCCCCCCCACGTTCAAAATTTGGTAATTCTTTCATTTTACTTATTTTATTTATTATTTATTTATAATATTGTGATACAAACTACATTATTTAAATTACGCCAAACGAAATAAACGAAATCATAAGTTTCATGTAATTTTCTTCTTACAGATAATTGACGAGAAGCAGCCGAATATCTATCATGAGAATTTCGTCAACTTTATTTGTAACGCCAATTCTTTATAATTTATTTGAACAATTTGCCAATAAATACAAAAGTTAATGAGGTTGATAAGCTTATAAATAGGGATGTTAGTCGGTCCAAACCGGTCCGATCGGTTTCAAGTAAATTGTCAAGTTTTGAAATGATTTTTTTTGAAAAATTATTATTCTCGGATCGTTTTTAGGGTAGGTTACTGATTGATGGATCGACAATTTGTTAAATTGCTTCTGGGTCCGATCGAACTGATTAAAATCTTTAAAATCTCTACTTATAAATCGTATATTGATATATATACACATACATACTGTACAGTACATACACATATATATATATGCAAGGGATTTTATCTTCTAATTGTGTTGATCCTTGAATTTTTGCCATCCATATTGTCCGTATATAGTCAACTCTCTATCTATAAATGTAAGCTCCAAGCTTACATGGTCTCATTTTATCCTCTTTAAATTGCGCACCCTCTTAAGTGCACTTGAGAGTTATGTAATGTACTTATAGAGCTGATTGCAAAAGCTTCTTTATAATCTATGAAATCGAGTATTACCAAATTCGATGATATAAATTCCATAGAGAATACTAAATCTTTTCCATGAAGTAAAAATTGACTAAATTAAAGTTTCTTGACGGTATTTCATATTAGGTTATGAAATTCCCAAAGATTATGAGTTAAGTCACGACTTTTAACTTCATAACAAATAAAGGAAATGTGTAGGTTTAATACCATATATAATTTAAGCACTTTACCCGTATAATGACCCTTCAATCTTTGTAATTCATTTTTACTTCATCTTGTTAAATCGTTCTTTTGGGGATCTGTCCAAAACATTATTTCAATAAACCTTTCCAAACTTCAATTACATAGATCGAAATTATATAAAATTTTATAAAGTTTTTCCAAGAAAAAATTCCAAGAATATCAAATTTTGACCTTATGATAAACACTTCTCGCTGACTCTTCCTTATTTCAAAATTCAAACCAGGAAATTGCTTAATCAATAATAAAATTATATTTACAAAATAATTTTTTAAAAATATACTAATATACTCACACTATTTTGAATAACCTGAAATATTTCATAACCACATCTAGATTTTGTTTGTTCATAATTATTGATATATCAAGTTTCATGTCAATTTTAAGTACCATTACTTTGACACCATAGTTCAAATAGTGACATCAAATCTCGAGTATACGAGTCTATAGAGTGCAGACTGTAATTTATAGTTTATTGGGTAACATTCTATAATTATGCTTATTTATGCAATACTTTAATACACCGACAAAGTATAGTATTTTAATTAATTATTTCGTGAATTGCGTAGAGTTTATTTCACCGTAATTAAATTTTAATCATTCGAAATTTGAAAATTCAAATCTCAATAATATTAAATTATGTGTTTATTAGCAATAGATACTTAATAAAATACTTTAAATTAAGAAATAAATAATTGAAAAAATGTAAGTAAATAAATAAATAAAATTTATTATTTACAGAGAAAAATTTGAAAAATGTATTATTGGATTATCCTCCCGAACCAGAAGCACTCTCCGCCTTGGACTTTGTTCGTGTTTATCTCGACTACTTTACTTTCATCCATTGAATCCCAGAGAGCTTCTTCGGTTCTTCTCTATAAAATTCTTTTTAAGCTGCAACATCTCCTCCAGAATATCTCGGATCAGAACTTACGTTCCCGTGACCTACCCTCTCAGAGTCTCAGTCCTCTATCCTCTTCTCCTCATGTCTCTTTTTCTCTCTCACGTCATCTTTGCCGCAGCATCAATTGCTATCCGCTGGAAAGGAATGGATGCATAGAGCTTTAATTCAGGACTCCCGTTGGACTTTTTATCTCTCGGATTCTCTGTAGCGTCGTTCGGATATGTTGTTTTTCATTTTTTCTAGATGTAAATTTTATGTAGGGTGTTACTTTCCAGGTAGTTGAGCTTAGGTTTACTCAGTAGAGGGTTAAATTGGGATATGCAAAGTTTAAAGTATTACTGTTTAAAAAAAGAAGTATTTTTGAATATAATACTGGAGTTCCCAGATATTTTACTTTTATAAATATTTGTTACTGTATAGTATATAAATCTGACCCTATAAAGAAAGTAAATATGACTTTTATATTGAGAGATAAAGTTAAATGCACAATTCCGTATCTCACATGATACGTTTTTCAGTATAATTTCACATGAAAATCGACTCTTGTGATATCGGAATTGTGTATTTCGGCATCCTCTCATTATAAAAAATGTACCTTCAGTATAAAATGGTATCTCGATATAATGGAATTCTTGATATAACGGTCGGATGGTTCCATTACATCGAATTTCACTTTTTTTACAGGGTGAGACGGTGAGTATTCAAAAGCCTGAGATGTATATTCAACAAATAATACTGAGTTTTTGCAGTTCATAGTTTTGTTAAATCATGCTGCTATACTGAACTCAGCTAGACGAGTAGACTAAGTGAGTGTAAACACTTTATAAAACGTTTAATAAAAATGTCTTGCTTAATTTTGATTCAATGGATAATTTTCATATATTACCGAAAAAACGATGTCAGGTGATCTCGCGAAGAAATAAATGACTTATGACTTATGACTATTCTTAATTCCGGCCGACATTATAAATTTATCCATTATAAAAGTCACGTGATTTAATATCAAATTTCGATCTTGTCATGTTGGGGTGAGCGGTCAACTATGTAAATCAAAACTATATATGGTATCATATAAAAATTTACTATTGAAGATTTTTTCACACGTAATAATAATTATATGATACAATTAAAAAGGTTTGACGCAATAACTTCCCATGCCATGAGTAATTAATTGACTTGTTATTTCCTGCTTTCCGAGCTTGACACTTTCGTTCATATGATTTGTAACTAAATTTAGATGTCTAGCGTTAATTCTAACTCATTTTGCGACCAAAAACATTTTAAAGTTAATTTTAATTCCAGAATAACAGAGTTACGTTGCTAAATTTGAAATATTTTACCAATTAATGAAAAAATAACCTTCTTTTTACTCAATATTAGTATAGAGAGAGGTTTTACAGGGAATTGATTTGAAAGTTGAATAATAATACAAAAATAACCAACGTAATTTTGTCAGAGATATGTATGAGAATGGATATTTATAAAAAAAAAAGTAATAAATGATAAGGAAGTTCACTCTAGACATCTAAAAATTCGCGAACTATTCTTTTATTATTGTGACCTATGCAAAAGAGACTTTATATATAAAGTATCCGTTATGATTTAAAAAATCTTTGATTCATAGTTTAATTAAGCTACCTGATATAGTTTTGATTTACATAGTTGACCGATCATCCCATTGTCATGTGCCAGCACTTCACTCTGTCTCATCTGTAAAATATATCAATAAAAATCAATTGTCAAATGCTGGTCCGTAATCCAAATTATAATATAATATACAGGATATTAATGTATGGATGTTATTTGTAGGCTTTCATAATCCATTTAAATCCCATTGAATTTATTTAATAAATATAGTCCCTTAAACAATTCTCCTTGACATTATTAATGTCAGGCTCATTAAGCAAACAAGCAATTTGAATATTTTTCTTGTCAATACATCTAGCAAAAAGTATATATTTTTAGATAAAAGGAAACCCTTCGCAAATATAAACTGCATTTTTATTAAATTTGTAATAATATAAAAATTCTGTATTTTCATAAATCAAAAGATACAGTAGTTACTAAGTATTAAATTCGTAAAAAAGTTGATTTTTACTTAGATCGAAACAAAATAAAGATGAAAAGATATCACTGCTCAAATCATATCAACTTTCATTGCGTTCGTTGTCGAAGAAAAATCCAATGAAAATGAGTAATAGTATTGGAAGCCCCAAACAACTGGTAGTAGAAACATTTTAAATCGTTTAACAATGAAGTTTGCTAAAGGTCATTATTGTTATAGTGAATAGCTGCTTCCTTATATGAATCAAATGCTTTAAGTTCACTGCTTTTAGTTCCTATTCCATATTGAAACATCAAAGAAGTAGTTACCGTATAGCACTGACTAAGGAGTAAGGAACCCCCATTTTGGTGTACCTCAAAATATAACTGTGTACGATATGTAGAGGATAATTTTTAATTCTGGTAAAATTAGGTTAATTAGGCTAATTCTACAAAAGTACCCCCAGGTACGATTCAATTTTTTAAAAAGGATAAATTTGATTTGTAACCGGGGTACCTTAGTCAGTGCTATACGGTATTTGGCACGAATAAAGCAATTATACTGACTTGTCTACAAAAAAAAAAAATAACTCAGAAATAGTATTTTTTCATCACTTGATTCTCAAACAAATCATTTTGAAATTACACAATCAACTGATAATGGTTATTAATGGTTAGGTACTCGGGTTTCAAATATTCTAAATTATAATGTTTATATAAATTTTTTCAAATTTCAAATTTTTTGATAAAAATAATTATACAAATATAGTTAATACAAATGTTTAAAAATATTGGGGTTTCTTTACTCTAAATAATTAATGTTTGGACATCGTCATTTTAGTCAAATTTTAAAATTAACTGTTAAAAAGTAGAAATTTATAATTTGAAGTTGGACTAGAGTAATACTGACTAGCATTAAAGTCACCTGATTAATGATTAACTCGGAATTTTTTAGCAGAATATGCTAAACTCGAAATTATCATATAATGATTTTTTTTTTTAACTATTAATGGCAAAGTCGTATTTATGTAGCGTTATTCACACGTTTATAACTCGTGGTTCCATAATTTTTACAGCAATGAAGTTTCAAATTAGACCAAAATTATCTATAAATGGATAATTTAATGAAATGCATAAATGATTGGTTGAAAATAAGCCACGCTAATGATTTTTTTGACCTATTAAAATTACCCTCAATAGGTCCCTTATAATTTATATATATATATATCCGGCAATGCCATGCCAGCCAGCAATACCAGTCGAGTTTATACAGCCTTTACAAGTCCAGTGAAACTGCGAAGTAATATTTCGCCCCTACCATTTATTTTACATTATTGTAAAAAAAAGGGTTGCGGCTTAAAATCTAACTATTGTAACCTTATCACCCTCCGAAACTCTAATATGCAGGACAAATAAAGAAAATGTTTCAATATAAAAATATAAAACCAAATGGTTAAAAGACTTGATTACTAAATAACTATTGTTATATTTCTTAAATTGATTTCGTTTTAAATTTAGGATTCAACCAATAAAAATCCTTTTACTAACAACTCCTTTTTTTATTGTTTACCGAATTAAGGATGATATCATTAAAAATAGGTTTCTTTTTTTCTTACTCCTTTTTTTTTTTAACGTAAAAATATTATTTTAACTCATACTAAATTAATCTCTCTTAAGCGCTTTTACAGAGATAATAAACTTTTTTACCAGAATCAAAACTTGTTATCCGATGTAAAAAATTGATGAGCCACAAATGAAACCCTGGTGATGATCTACCCGATACTTACGATTTACGAATAAAAGCCAAGTAAAATTGCCAAGATAATAAATAGATCCAAATAAATATAATTCCGTAAATTTTGATTCTATTTATTCTATTTTTATATTACCATGTTATTTACTGTAATTTCCGTAAGAACAAATGGTATTTATGTTACCTAACTTACCTCGCCCCCAATCACGATCATCTCGTACAAAATTTATGAAAAAAAAATCGTTAAAATGGCTTTGATCGTGGCTAGGAAAAAGAAGGCTTTGAGATTAGGAAAAATCTAACTTTTAGTAAGATTACCTTTGTTGAATTATCTGTAACAAGAAACATGTTTCAAAAATAATAAATCATTACTCATTTAAGAATTGGTTTAATTTATGAAAGTTACCTCATATAGTAAGAAAATAAAGTTGTTTACAATACAAATATAAATTATTTATTTATCGGTATCACCCGATGCACATAATAACGGGGCTATTATGATAATAAGTATAACTGACCCATTTTTTTTAAAATGAATATATCACATTCTTTTTCTCTCCCTCCTCTTCTCCTTTTATTTTCGGGTCCAAATTTTTCGGAAAAGGTTTTTTTACAAGTTATAAATAGACACCGCCTCAAGTAATTCTAATATCTTTTTATCGGTAAATTTTATTTTCAGAAAGTGAAAATCCATTTCACAAGCCAAGAAACTTTATTCAAAAATTAGAGGTTTTTAAATAAATTAATAAATTTGGAAAAAAAAAAATTTATTTATTTAAATAAAATTCTCAAAAAAAAAAAAAATCCATTTTTCTCTTCTTCAAATATTTAATAAGTGTATATTATATTATTTTCTTGTCATTATGAAAGTAATAATAATCACTATATTTTCCATAACATTATTGTCATCAATAGTCAGTTCACAAAAAGCATGTAATGGTTATCCTGAACTTTGTGGTAAACTATACTCCGGTATAGCATACCCAACAACACATAATGCTTACGCTTATGGTAAGTCTGTAGCGGCGAACCAAAATTATGATATACCAACACAATTGAAAGATGGTATTAGAGGATTTATGTTGGATGCCAACTTTCCCGCAAACAATACAAATGAAGTACATTTATGTCATAACTCTTGCGACTTGTTAGATCAAGGTCCAGCAGCTACTACTTTAAAACAAATTGGTACTTGGTTAGATAATAACCCAAATGAAGTTATTACTATATTATGGGAAAATGCTGGTAAAGTACCAGCCGCTATGTTCAATAGTATATATACTCAGTCCGGTTTTGTCAAATACGCTCATTTTCAAGAAGTTGGTAAAGATTGGCCTACTTTGAATGATATGATTGGAAGTGGTAAAAGAGTTGTAAATTTTGTTGATACAGGTGCTGATCCATCTGTTCAATGGTAAGCAATTTTTTCTTGTCCTTTTTATTTTATTAAAAAAAAAAAAAATTTACATATGTTGTTCAAATTTTTATTAGGTTAATGCCAGAATATAGTTATGTATTTGAGACTCCATTCGAAAATGAAAATGCAAATGCATTTAAATGTACAGTTGACAGACCAAAAAATCAGGAACGTCCGATGTACGTTCTAAATCATTTCTTATATGGTTCTTTGGCAATTAGTACTTCAATTGATGTGCCTCAACCTGATAAAGCGAACACCACAAATTCTGCTAGTTTAGCTGATCATGCTAAAAATTGCCAACAAACGTTCAATAAAATTCCAAATTTTATTGCTGTAGATTTTTATGATCAAGGTAGTAATGACCAAAATGTTCTTTCGATTACCGCTGATTTAAATGGTGTTCAGTATGTTCCAAAACAATTGGGCGATGGTAAAAGTGTTCCTAAAGGCGGAAAGGGATCCTCTACAGTAACAAGTGTCGCTAAACCTAATATTGATTTAAGAAATGCTAATATTCTTACTGGTTTAGCTGGTGTTGGAACTATAGCTATGTTCGTATTATAATAGTAAAAAAAAAAATATAGAATTTAACCATATTTATAGTTATTGAATATTTATTGTAATTTATTAAAAGTTATGAAATATGAAATAAAAAAAATTTTTTTGTATAAATAAAATTGTGATGATCACCTGATAGTTTCAACTGCGGTAGAATAACAAATTCGTTTCAGAAAGTATGCTCACTTACTATAATCAGTTAAATCACATGATGATAATGATCATTTAAAAAAACGCGAAAAACTTCTTTGATAGATTCTTAAACATTACCTTTCTTATTTCTTAACATAAACTAAAATGTCCCAGCAACAAGATCATCACGTACAAGAAGAACAGCAACAACCGCAGCAGCAATATCAAATTCAATATCAAAAAATATCAAAACTATTAGAACTTGTATCAGATTCTGAAGAAGAGGATACAGACTTAATCCAACCTAATAACCAAATAACTTGTTTAAATGATATTGCAATAAGAAATGAAATAATAACAGAACATTTCGGTTTTTTACCAATAAGTTTTGTTGATGATATAATTAATTCTATTAATGAATTAATTTATATAGCTATTGCTGGTATGGATAATTTTGTTAACTCTGAATTGAAAAATAAAAAAGAAGTTGAACAGGTGCATGTGAAAATCAAATTTTAAAATAATTTGTTTTTTTTTTTATATTTATGAATGAATGAATAGAATAACTTTTTTTTTTTTACATTTCGTCATATAGGGTACACATCAAATTGAAACGTTGTTGGAAAATTTGGTTGATAAATATTTTGAACGATTTGAGGTATACACGTTACATAAGATTCTTGCTATACGTGAAAATGTTACGGTCGTATTAAAGCATAATGAGGTAAATTTTATTATTTTCTTTTTTTTTCAAATTTAAAGATCGAACATATTTATTTTACTTTTTTAATTGTATCAGGGCGTGAATTTTAATGTGGATGAAAGTGTAGAAGTAGAAACTGATAAAGAGATTGAATTATTACGAAAAAAAATTATGGCCGTAAATAATTGTTTAATTTGGTATTTTGATGAAGGTTTTTGTTGAGAATCTTATTAAAATTGTATTTATTAAATATGATAAAAAAAAAATCGAATTTACCAGGCGAAATGTTTTAATCTCAAGCTAAAAAAGCAACTGATTAAATATGATATACAAATTGAAAGATTAAAGCGAACCGAAAATAAAATATCGTTTCTACGAACTGCTACAAAGGCTCATAATGGTATCATTATTAAATAAATAACTCTTCCTTTTATCTTTAATCATAAAAAAAAAAAAAAAATAACATTATTATTCCTTCACTTAGCATCTCCTTTATCGGATACATTGAGGTTCGTAACCGATCAATTAATGGCCATTAAAAAGATGTACTATAATTTGGATGAATCGGCTAAGGAAGAAAACTTGAAGCAGTACGAAAACATGATTGATGAACGTGAGAAATTTATTAGCATGATGGTATTACGACAAACAGAGAAAGAAAGATCATTAACACGTAGAAAGGAATGCTGAAAAAATGTTTGTCACACATTTAAATCATTTTTTATACATCTTTTTTTTGTCAATAAATTAGTATTAATATTTGTGATTTCCTTATTTCCTTTTAAAAAAAACATTCTCACACATATAATTTATTATACTTTATACATTTATCTCTCCATAGCGTAGCATAATCTATGCTGATTTGAATTAATGATAATTCATGTATTATGATTAGTAAAAAGACATTGTCTATATATAACAATTAATCCTTTAATTTTGGTTTAGTTTATTGTAATAAAAAGAAAATTATACAAAGTTTATTCAGTGTAAAAGGGATTAAGAAAGAAATACAGATTATAAGATGAACACAACTTTAATATATAAAGGATTATGAAAGAAATATGGATTATAGAACAACCATCCGTTTAATCGCCAAGAGATAAGTAACGACCCTGAAAGTGTCTTTATAAAGGCTTTTGTTACTGCAGATAATTGTATCATTATTCCTATATTAAGTATTCTTATGATTGAATCATTATAATGCAATATATTAAATAATTTATATAATTTATAAAATACGCTCATTTTTAGCTAAATTTCGTTTGATCACGTGCATTATTTAATTTAAATTATGAAACACTTTAGAGGCACTAGTAAATCATTTAAATTTTTAATTAATTTTAGAAAGAGAATAATATACGAAGATCTCAGGATAAACCTGTGCCAAACGCTTGAGTACCAATGATTTTTAATTTAAAATATTTCCCGTTTTTTTCTTTTGATCGCCTTCTGGGGATAATAAAAAAGAAAATAAAAAAAAGGAAATTATTGTTTATCAAAAAGAGATTAACTTGGCTTATTATAGAAAATCTTGTAATTCAAACCTATAATGGGTAATTTCTTTCATCCTGACTAACAAATAATTCCCTTTTTTTTAAAAAAAAAAATATGTACATACATGTATTTAAACACGAAGTAAATCAATAACTATGATCTATCAGCCATTCTCATTTAGTTATATTTTCCTTTTTGAAAAAATTTTCCGCTTATATTTATATTTATATTTATGTTTATTTATATTATATTAATTAATGTTAATAATGTCCGAATATATATATATAGTTTTCAAGGAAATGTGAATCAATTTTTTTTTGTCTAATTTTAGCAGATTGTATGAATATATAATTAAAATGAAAAATTATTTAAGTACAGTACATGATCAATTTTTTTTTTGTTTTTTACATCAAACAACTATTCACATATATTTATTTTTATAAAAAAAAAAAAGAGAGAAAGATAGCTTATTTAAAAGAATTTGTTACGCTAAAATAAAGTTAAAAAGAAAATTTAAATAATTAAACGTAAATGAATTATTCGCAATTGAAAACACAATATTCAATCGAAGTTGCTGATGCTCCTGATATTCCTGGAGAAGGAAAACCTCGTAGAAATGCTCTCTGTCCTGATAAATTAATTATTCACCCACCAAACGCAACTACTTTGTACGAAAATTTCTTACATGGTGTTAATGAAGCAGGTAAATGATCAAATTATCTATGATATTTAAATTCAATCGTAAATTATTTCCTCTTTAATTATTCGAATTATATAAAATTTATATTTTAATAATAGGTAATAGAAATTTCTTGGGACATCGAGAAATTCAGGATGGTGTTGCTGGACCTTATGTTTGGCAATCATATATTGAAGTACAAGAACGTGTGGCGAATTTTGGTTCAGGTTTAAGTAAATTAGGATTTAAACCTAAAAAAATTTTAGGGATATTCTTAATCAGTACCCCTGAATATGTAAATATTTTCTTCTATTAATATAATGATATATAATTTATTAAATTCTTAATTAATTTCTTGATTAAATTTTTAGATAATGGCACAACTTGCATGCCATCAATATAATTTCATTGCAGTTCCATTGTATGATACTTTAGGAATTGATTCTATTGAATATATTATAAATCAAACTGAGATGGAATATTGTATTGTTACGACTGATAAAGGGCGAATACTTCTTAATATGAAGGATAAATTACCAACTCTTCAAACAATTATCGTTATAGATAAATATGATCAAGAATTTACCGATCTTGCAAATTCACTTAATATTAGAGTATTAAATTTTGCTGTTATAGAAAGAGATGGATCTGTTCATCATATTAATGCTGAAAATGCTAGACCTAATGACGTTGCCGTAATTTGTTATACTTCCGGTACAACAGGTACACCAAAAGGTGTAGTACTGACCCATAAAAATATAATGGCAAATGTTGCTAGTATTAGATGGCTTTCTGAAAGAGGAAAATGTTATTTACCATCAATAGATGATGTACATATTTCATATTTACCATCAGCCCATGTATATGAATTGGTTAATACTGCAACTATGATTTATGGGGGAGTAGCAATTGGATTTTATCAAGGTAATACCTTGAAATTATTAGATGACATTGCTGAATTGAAGCCTACCATATTCATTTCAGTTCCTCGTTTACTCAATCGTGTTTATGACAAAGTAATGGCTGGAGTTAAAGCTAAAGGTGGTGTTGCACAATGGATGTTCACCGCTGCATACAATGCGAAAAAAAATGGATTGGATAAAGGAAATGTTGATCATTGGATGTGGGATCGTGTAGTTTTCGCTCCAATTAGAGCTAGACTTGGTGGTAGAGTTAAAGCTATTTTGTCTGGTGCTGCTCCTATTTCAACTGAAGTTATGGATTTTTTGAGAATTGCTTTTTCAGTTGATGTATATGAAGGATATGGTCAAACTGAAAATGCTGCTTGTTTGACAATGGTATATATTTTGATATGATAATCTATTATTATAATTATTATTTATATATGATTTATCAAGCGATTTAATTTTTTTTTTTAAAAAAAAAGTCTTTGTTTGGAGATACTTCGTCTGGTCACGTTGGTCCACCACAAGTTTGCGTCGAAGTTAAATTAATTGATGTACCAGAAATGAATTATACTTCAAGAGATAATCCTTATCCTCGAGGTGAAATTTGTGTTCGTGGTCATAGCGTTTTTCGTGAATATTATAAACTTCCTGAAAATACTGCTGAAGCTCTTGACAAGGACGGCTGGTGTCATACTGGTGATATTGGATATTGGGATGAGCAAGGTCGTCTAGTAATTGTAGATCGTGTAAAAAATATTTTTAAACTATCTCAGGGTGAATATATTATTCCAGATAAGGTATTTACTTTATTATTATTTATTTTTTTTTAATTATTATTATTATTTTTAATAACGTATGAAAAAACAATTTTCTTTTTTTTTTAGATCGAAAGTATATATATTAAACATGAACTTGTTCACCAAATATTTATTCATGGTGATTCTTTACAACCTTCATTAGTTGCTATTGTTGTACCTGATGAAGGAATGCTTTTAAAATGGGCTAAACAAAATAATTTAGGTAGAAAATCTTTTCAAGAATTATGTGGAGATTCTAAAGTTAAAGGATATTTACTTCAATCTCTTATAAAATATGGTAAAATCAATAATTTAAAGGGGTTTGAAATTGTAAAAAATGTTCATTTAACTTATAAACCATTTTCTATGACAAATGATTTACTTACTCCAACATTAAAATTGAAAAGGTATCAAGCTAAAATAAAATTTCATAATGAAATTATTGAAATGTATGCTGAAATTGCATAAAAAAAAAAAAAAAAAAGAACATTTTAGATTGGATTAGACAAATATAGTATTATATTTATTCATATGTATTTATATTATTTATTGTATATATATCATTAATAACATTGGATTTATTTATAATTTATGGTCGCATCTAAATTTTCAACTCATGTAATATGGGGGGGGGGTGATAGAGATCCTACCAGAATTTAGGAGTTATACACTTGCACGTGATAGCGTTAACTGGCTTCACGCTAATATAATTGGACAATCGCGATAGGTCTCTGATAATGACTAACGTTCAAATTATTGCTTACTTATTGAGGAAGGTTATGAGCAGGAAAAATATCGTATTTTTTTCATTCGTTTATAGCAATAGAAAATGACTTTTTTCCATATCAGATATGTAACAACGAGGAAATTTGATTGTCGTGTTACTTTAAATTTTCATTAGTTTTTTTTGTCCTTTGTTATAAATAATTCTTTTTTGTTTCTTTTTCTTTTTTAACGAAAAGAAATATCTATCGTATTTATTTTCGTAATATAATAAAACTATACCGAAAGTAGTATTAAAAATTTAATTTTTTAAATCAAAGAAAATATGTTTGTCATAAAGAGAGGTGTGTAAAAAAGGACATTAACGAAAACTTCATGTTAATATTATTCTACTGGTTTTTACTTATTGTTGAATAATTATTTATTCATATATTTATTATAATAAGGCGGAAGAAAAGAAACAGTTTATTTTGATAAGATAACTTCCAGAATTTCTAAACTATGTTACGGTTTAAATATGGAGTTTGTTGATCCCGTGAAAATATCTCAGAAGGTGTGTTAATTCTCTCCGAATTTACGTATCTTTGATCTAAAAAAATTTCGCGTTTTTTTTTTTTTACGTTAATGATAGGTTGTCAGTGGTATGTATCATGGTGTCACCACTGTGGAACTTGATAATTTGGCGGCTGAAACTGCTGCATATCTAACTTGTAATCATCCTGATTATGCTATTTTGGCGGCAAGAATTGCAATTTCTAATTTACATAAGGAAACAAAAAAACAAGTATAAATAATAATATCTTTCATGATTATTAAACCACATAAAAAAAACGGATCCTAATCTTAAACCCTAACCTTTTCTTGAAATATTAAGTTTAGCACAGTTATTCAAGATCTTTATAATCATGTTAATCCAATTCGTAAAGTCCATGTACCTTTAATTTCTAAAAAAGTTTATGATATTGTTATGGAAAATGCTGATAAATTGAATTCAGCAATCATCTATGATAGAGATTATGGTTATAATTATTTCGGATTTAAAACTTTGGAAAAAAGTTATTTAATGAGAATTGAAGGTATAAATGAAATAATTTTAAAAAAATGTTATTAGAAATGTACTAATACCTTTTTTTTTTGACTTTGTAGGCTTAGTTGTTGAAAGACCACAACACATGTTGATGCGTGTTTCTATTGGAATTCATGGTTATGATATTGATGCAGCTATTGAAACTTATAATTTAATGTCCGAGAAATATTTTACTCATGCAAGTCCAACTTTGTTTAATGCTGGTACACCAAGACCACAAATGTCAAGCTGCTTTTTAGTGCAAATGAAAGATGATAGGTAATATTTAAAATATTTATGTTTAAAATTATCTAAGGATTCGATTTTAAAATTATTTTACGTGTATTCACTTCTTTAGTATCGAGGGAATATATGATACCTTAACAATGTGTGCCTTAATTTCCAAATCTGCTGGTGGTATTGGTATTAGCATGCAGAAAATTCGGTGTGCCAGTTCCTATATTGCTGGTACTGGAGGAACTTCAAATGGTCTTGTCCCAATGTTACGTGTTTTCAATGACACTGCGCGTTTTGTAAATCAAGGTGGCGGTAAAAGGAACGGAAGTTTTGCCGTGTAAGTAAAATATAATAGTTGATTGTTCCAAGTTGATTATTCAAATGTTTTAATTTAAACCATGTTCGGTTAAATTAGATACATTGAACCCTGGCACGCCGATATTTTTGAATTTCTCGATTTGAGGAAAAATACTGGTAAAGAAGAAATTCGCGCACGTGATTTGTTCCTTGGATTATGGATTCCGGATCTTTTTATGAAAAGTATATAAATAAATTTTTCTTTTACATTTCTTATATGAAATGATTTCCAAGAATATTTTATAATTTAAAGGAGTTGAAAAGAATGATGATTGGTCTTTGTTCTGTCCTCATGAATGTCCTGGTCTTTACGAACTCTATGGCCAAGCATTTGAAGAATTATATATTAAATATGAAAGATCCGGTAAAGCACGTAAAACAATTAAAGCACAGAAACTTTGGGTTGCCATAGTTGATGCTCAAATTGAAACTGGCATGCCTTATATGTTATATAAAGGTAACCATATAACTTAGAAATTTTTCTGTTTGTTTAAATATTTTTCAAAATTTTGTTAACATTAAAGATTTATTATTATTAATAGATTCTTGTAATGAAAAATCTAATCAAAAGAATCTTGGTACTATAACATGCTCTAATTTATGTACTGAAATTGTTGAATATACTGCACCCGATGAAGTAGCCGTTTGTAATTTAGCTTCAATTTCATTACCTAAATTTGTTAATACCAAATCGAAAACTTTTGATTTCTTGAAGCTTCATGAAATTGCTAAAGTTGTTATAAAGAATTTAAATAAAGTCATTGATGAAAATTATTATCCCGTTCCAGAAGCTGAAAAAAGTAACAAGAGACATAGACCGTAAGTATATAATTATTGATTTTTTTTATTAAAAGTATTGCCATTAAAAAAAGCTTTTTTCTTTTTGATTCCAACAGAGTTGGCCTTGGAGTACAAGGAAAGTATAGCTTATTTTTAAGTAATAGTCATTATTATTAGATAAATTCAATTGTAATAATGATATTCGATTCTTTTATTAAACAGGGCTTGCAGATGCATTGATACTTCTTAGGTATCCATGGGAATCTGATGAAGCGCGTAAGCTTAACCGAGATATTTTTGAAACTTTATATCATGCATCTCTTGAATCATCATGTGAAATTGCTGCTAAAGATGGTCCTTACCCTACATATGAGGGTTCCCCGGTTAGTAAAGGTATCCTTCATTACGAATTGTGGGGAACAGGAGTACAACCTTCAGATCGATGGGACTGGGCAGAGTTGAAAGAAAAGATCAGTCAATATGGAGTAAGAAACTCTTTGTTGATTGCACCGATGCCTACTGCATCTACGAGTCAGATTCTTGGAAACAATGAATGCTTTGAACCATACACAAGCAATATTTATCAAAGACGTGTATTAAGTGGGGAATTTCAAGTAGTCGTAAGTATTATAATCAAATAATCATATTTAGTAGTAACATGAACAAAAAATTTAATTATATCTTGTTTATTTAGAATTATCATTTGCTTAAAGATCTTACAGAGAGAGGTGTTTGGGATGAGGAAATGAAAAATGAGATCATTGCTGCTAACGGCTCCATCCAAGGTCTTGAGGAGTTGGATGATGAATTAAAAAACCTTTACAAAACTATCTGGGAAATTCCGCAGAAAGTTTTGCTTGATCTTGCGGCAGATCGTGCACCATTTATTGATCAATCACAATCGTTAAATGTTTTTCTATCAGAACCCAGTGTTGCTAAAATATCATCCATGCATTTGTAAGTATTTATTTTTTTTCTTTTCTTATTATTATTTTTCATCATTTACTTATAATTTAATATTATCTATACAGTTACGCGTGGAAGAAGGGTCTTAAAACTGGCATGTATTATTTACGTACAAGACCAGCTGTTGATGCTATTAAATTTACTGTGGATCAAGCATCATTAGCAAAGAAAGCGGAAAAAAAATCTTTATAATAATATTAAACTATAATATTTTAAAAGTAATAATACTTAAAAACATCATCGAAATGTTCAAATTAACTACAATTATATGTAGCAATAACTCAAAATAAATAATTTGAATAGTTATCGCAAAGTAACATTTAACTTTTCCTCAATATCTTCTCTAATTCGTTCTTGTATTTTGTTAATTTCTTCATTTGTGACAGTTCTAACAAAGTAAGAAATTAAGAAATTAGTAAATATTTGTATATACATATGATTATATACACAGTGAAATTCGATATAATAAAACCATCCGTTCCATTAGTAAAATTTGTCAAAAATCCGTTACATCAAGAATACCGTTATATCGAGGTAAATTAATTATACGCCCAATTCCGATTTTACTTATGATCCGTTATATCGAGGTTCCGGTATATCGAATTTCACTGCAAATATATATATATGTATAATAATCATGCATAAAATTTTCTACCTGTCCATAGATCTGTAATTAATTCTATAGCATAAACTTCTTTTTTTTGTTTTCGGATGTACAAAATCATCAATCTATAACAATACAAGATGTCAAGTTATTTCTTTAAATTCAAAAAAAGAATTTTCTCGTCTGAGCAATAATTTAGGAAGGCTCACCAGTTTAACGTCTTCAACCAAGTCTTCAGCATTATTCCTTATAATTTCACAAAAATTATTTTCATGAAAATTTTGATCATTTAACCAAAAACTAATGTCTTTTATACAGGGAGGAAATTTTGAAAAAGGGTGAAATTTTATAATTTTATTATCATTAAAATCAGTAAATTGATCTAGAAATCTTTCATCATGTGACCAAAATAATCTTATATCTGGTATGTCAAATAATACCATAGCTATACGTTCCAATCCTAATCCAAATGCCCATCCAATTTTATCGCTTTGACCTTTTTGTTGTATTTAAAAAAAAAAAAAGATTTTCAAATGAAAAAAAAAAATTAATAATTCCATAAATATAAAGAAGAAATTTTTAAGAAATCTCGAAGTATCACTTACCAGCCTTATTTAAGATATTTTGATCAACTATACCACAACCACAAATTTCTAACCATTTACCTTTAAAAAAAATTTCCATTTCCCAACTTGGACAAGTAAATGGAAAATATGCATCAATCCATCTAATTTTTAAATTTTCATCATGATTTATAAATAATTTTTTTATTAAAGAATTTAAAGAAAATTTTAAATGTTGTATAGCAAAATTAACTTGTTCAATTGGATGACATGATTGTATTGGATTATTTGTGGAAATTATTGTATCATCATTAACTTCACTATTATCTCTTAAAGGAATTTTTCTTGAATTCAATGAAATTAAATATTTTTTATCCTTAGATATTTCTTGTTCTATATTTTGTATATTAAATATTTGAGCACCTTCCATTTGATGAAAAATAGGATAATGAGAAGAATCAATTTCATCCCTTCTATAAACATCACCACTAATCAAAAACTTAGTATTCATCTTACTGAATACTTCTAATTGATGAGCTGAAGTATGTGTTCTTAACATGATTTGTTTATTTATATAATAACTATCAGTTTTACTTCTACCAGGATGATCTTTTGGAAATCCCAAATCATCGAAATTTTTTTGTATTGCTACGATAGGATTAAATGTATTAAAGTAAGAAAAGTGTGGAAAGTGTTGTTCGATTTGTGTTCGTAAAATGTAGAGTGGGTGATGTGGTTGTAAATGAAGTTTTCGAGAGAGTTTTGATAAAATTGAAGGCGAAACGTTTGTTTGATCATCTAGTTTATATGATATACCTTCTATTGTAAATGTTTCGTTATGAGTCACATGTGGATATGGATTAGATGGAGTTTCTGTTGATAAAACTGAAGAAAATAGTTCATAATTATATTATGATCGGAAATAGATATATATATATATAATTTTTTTACGACAGAAAATAATTTACCTTGAAATGAATTTAAACTCTTTGAATTTTGTAATGATGAAAACATTTTTTTGTAACATGGCGTAAATTTTTTTGTACTTGAATAATATGAAAATTGTATTCGATTCATTTTTTAAGGTATGTTATAAAATGGGTGAGAAAAAAGGTTTCAATAATATTATCTAGATTATCACTTATATATGTCAGATTATCATTATCATTTCATTAAAGATTTATTCTATTTTTTATAATTATGGAAAATAAAAATGAATTACCAATCTTTGCCGAAATATTACCAAATGTAAAGTCTATGACTGTTAGTGTTGGTTTAACGAGAAGTAAAGAGGAGACTTTATATGAATTCGGGTTATATCCATTAAAATTTATATTTGAATCAAAATCACCAACTAAAACAATTTCGAAATCAAAAACTTTTTCTACATCGAAACTTGAAATACCTTTAATACAAACAGTAGAAACCTCAGAACAACCAATAATAACAAATTCTAATGAAGGCATAGACATAAAATTAAAATTACGTACCTTTGTACGTAAAAGACCACCAAAAAAAGATATTAGCATAAGCGAAACCTACCAAGCCCCTTTTAATTCAACAAAAATATCTTCGTTTAAAAATATATTCTGTAGTTATTGTAAAAAATTTTTAGTTAAAAAGAATACGTTAAAGAAAATATTGGACATGCCATCGGAACATTGGGCTGAGTTAGTAGATTGTTGGATGTGTCACCAGGAAGATTATAAGCACGCTAAAATTGGTGATATTATCGCACAAGAAAATATTGGATTGGTTTCCAATAGCTATTTTTTATTTCATCCTAATAATATCGAAGAGGATTCTTTGAAAGTCGATGAAGAAGAATTACATGAAATTGATGTAAGTTATTATTCCCTTCTCAAAAAAATTAATAAATTGCGGTTTAACACGGACTTAAAGAAGGCCATTATTGTGAGATGATGATAACTTGGTCGATACTACGAGTCCAAAATAAATATTTACTCATATTTCAAATCAGCATGCTTCTTGACTAAAATTGTTTTGACATGTTATTACGTGAGTGTACATTCTCTAATTATAATTTATGTATTAACACTATACACACATATTTATTCTTTTTAAAAAAACATAGTGGACAAAAGGAATGTCAAAGAAATGGATATCAATAAATTGTTCAAGATGTTTCGCTTCTGTTGGAGATGGTCTATATTGTAAATCTAAAGAGGAAGATAAAGATGAATTAAAATTGTTAGCTGTTAAACTTAATAAGTATATGACTTTAGTTGAAATGGAGGGCGATGCTGATGCTGATAAAAAAGAGTAAGCATCATTTAATAAGATGGATCTTGTTATGTTCAATTAAGAATTTTTTTTTTTTTTTTTTTTTGTTATAGGTCAGTTATACAAAAATATAAATTTACCGCTTTTTTAGCAATAGATTTTCTTGAAGCAACAAAAGTACATGCAACTTATAGATTTATAGTTAAAGGAAAAAAACTTAAACAACCTTATCTTTTGGTATGTAACGGAATTTTTTTTTTAATTGTTTAAATATTTTTTTGTACAATTCAAAAGTTACCTTTTTTGGTATTACCAAAAAATATAGATTTGGTTGTTTGGATGGGACTCGAAAATTATGACGAATATATTGGAAGAATGTAATTCCTTCAAAATATTTTCAAGGAATATTGAAGAAGATTGTAGCGTTGTTGAAAGTAATTTGAAAATATGTGATGGTAAATTATCATAATCTCTTTTGAAAATACATTTATCAAAAAGGGTTTATTAAATCCAAAAAATCCGCTTATAAATAGTTATGAAGATATTGTATATTGATTGTACGATTATAAACCAAGATACTGATGATGATAAGTCCGTAAGGTATATTTTGATTCTTTTATAACCATTATTCAATATTATAAATTCTTTGTTTAATTCGTCATTATGTAGGTTATTGGAACAATGGAGAAAAGATAATACGGTGGAACATTTTATATATCAAGATGATATTTGTTTAGAGTTGTTGTTATTGCTAAGAAAAAGTACAAGTTGCTTACCTGCTAGTAAGAAGTATATGAATGAGTTCTTGGTAGGATTTATGGATATGAATGGGTAAATTACCAAGACAAATAATAGAGTTCTAATTAAACATGTATATGTGATGATGATGAATCAAGGAAGAAAAAAGTATATTTAAGCTGAAAAAGATTTGGCTTTGCCAATTTTATTTGATTTAAAGAATCCATGAAACTAAGCTAAATTAATTCTAATTTTGGTTTTTTTTTATTCTAACTTATTTATCGAAATTTTATTTTTACATTAAAAGTAAAAACCTACTTATCAAACTTCATATTGAAATTTTTACACATGTTTACCACCAATATTCCAGCCCATTCTTTTTAATTTTTTAACTATAGGAGGAGTGACAGCAGCGGTTACTCCTAATCTAAAAGGAACTAATAGTTTATGTATACCATAAGCAATAACTAACGTGCTAGCCCACGACGGCGTTTTATTCGATTTATTACCATTAACAGCAGTGTCATTCTCAGTATTGTCAGTTTTAGGTGTATTAGTGTTAGGATCTTTTCGTAAGACGATCCAACTACCAAAAGTTTCCGTAAACCAATCTTCAACTTTTCTAACACGATCAGCTCCACCAATTTGGATAAGAATAAATGTTAGTCCTAAATCCAATGCTGAAATTACTAAATATACTACTATAGCTGATACTCCATATTTTTTTGTCAATATTTTGAATTTTTCTGTCATACTTCTTCCCTCGACTGTATCAGTTTCTACAGAAGTTACTTTTGAGGAAGAATCTTTTGAAATAGATGTTAAATTATTCCTCGACTGTGAATTCTTTTTAGAATATAAGAAATTAGTGTTGAATGTGGAATTTTTTTTTGGCGATTGTAATGAAGAAAATGAATTACGAAATGAATTGTGATAATTCATTAAGGATGATAATCTTAGTATCGATTGTTGTCTTGTAGCATCCTTTGCGTCAATAAATGCTTGGTATTGATATTGATTTTTTAAGTGTGCTAATATGTTGTTGCTATTTCTTTTTGATGAAATAAGCTTGTTAGTTGAATTTTTTAATGTATTGGATAATAATACCGAAGATATTCGAAAATTTGAATTCTTTAAAACCGTTGCGAACGCTCCTTTTGTTATCGACATGGTACTGATTAACATTTTATCAGTAAAAGGAAGAGAGATTTGTAGATTTTTATCATATTATAATAAACGGTATTGATAATCACATTACCGGCTGATTTCTATTTTAGGTAAGAAATTTTAATTACCGAATCCAAAGTTTATCACGTGACTGATTTCATAATATTCATCTAAAGAATCATAATCTAGCAATTGTATTTTTACGAATCTTTAAGCTATTTTATAATTCTCAATACCTTTTTTAAAATAAAAAAAAATATTTAAAATTGGACCAGTATATTATGAGGTAATTACAATAGACTACTTTTGCAAAAGAAAGCAGATTTGAAATAATCTAATATCTTTTTTTTTATATTTTTAAAAAAACATTGAAACTTTTAAATTAGCTTAAAAGTTCATCAAATCCAATTACTAGATTATGAGTTAATGCTTTTAATTATTTTTTCTAATTTTTATATATAATTTACTCTGATTCTTAGTGAATTATAAATTAAAGTTTTTTTTGAAAAATATTTATCAATAATTTTTTTATTTTATTTTTTCTTTTGGTAAATTTTAACATTAGAATTTATTCTATATTTTTTGTTATTCCTATAAATATATTATATTTACATTTTTATAGAATTAATTTTTATGTCTTATTAAGCAACTTATAATATAAAATTTTTTTTTTTTTTTTTTTTTTTTTTTTTAATTTTTTTTTTTTTTTTTTTTTCGCATGTAAATTAGTAAAATATATATAGTACCTTTGTATTCGTTCCGCCAAGTTTCAAGGAGTGGTAGTAACGTTGCAAAACTTCCCCAAGCTGCCGCTGAACGTTTAGATCCGATGTCACGTCCTCTTTTTGACACATTCGAACGTAGAACTCTCCCTCCAGTTAGATTTCAACCAACAGAAACGCATTGCAACTTTGCACGTCTCTACATCACAATGGGTGCACAGAATATTAAAAAATGTAGAGATGAACGCAATGCAATTCTCGTAATTGTGAAGGATGTTTCTTATGCGCGTGGAGAGAATCGATTGCGATGTAATGTGATCATTTCAAAACCATTTGGCGAGCTACGTGAGCTCGACACGATCGGCTTTCCGGAATTACAAGATGCACGATATTGGACCCGAGTTGCCTTTCTTGATAAGATGGCTCTCGATCTCAAAGTTGGACCAAAATTCTTTGACAAATATTTACGGACACCTTTCAAAGTTTCGGAATATGATAAAGAAAAAATTACATTGCAACAGCACGATGCATTTCTGGCAGCTTTGAATCTACGACAGGGCAATTCGTCACCCGAAGGACTTTCGATTTGGCAACGTCTAGTTGCGGGTACGTAAAAAATCAAATCTTAGAAAAAAATTTTTTTTAATATATAACTAATGAAACTGATGGTTTGTCACTTTCTGTAGAGGCGAATAGAGTAAAAGTACCAATCGAAAGCTTTGAATCACTTGGGAAGCCAATTCAAGTTGACGCCGAAGGATTCTTTAAGCGAGTTTTCCACGTTCCGGGCGATGATAAATATGTCGTTCAAAATTTCAAGGAAATTTCGGAGGGTACGCTTGAGACCAGGATTAAGGAAGCAGTATGCTGCTTGTAAGCTTAATAAGCTTTTTTTATAATTATTGAAAAATTCGATCGTTATATCATATATAAACGTATGTTTATTGTAGAAAAACGAAAGGAGTCTCTAACACTGGACAAATCCGATCTGTTTATAAAGACGAAGAATTTGATGAGTTAGTTGGCCTTTCTATGGAAAGATATAATTATACGTTAAAAGAATACGCCTTCAATACCCGTTCTCCAATTACAGGAGAACAAAAATACAGGCTCATCCATGACATGGTGAAAGGCATCAAGGCACTTCACGATGCTGGATTCGCGCATCGCGACCTGTCTGAGGTTAACATGATGGTAAATAATACTACCGAGAAGTTGGCAGACGGGAGCATAAAACCTGAACTTGTAGTAATCGATTTTGGTAAAGCAGAGTTCATCAATCGCGATGATGTTTTAGCGTAAGTAAGAGAAAGTTCTATTTATTAACTTTTATTAACAAACGCACGAAACGCATATGTACAATATATTTAAATTTTCATCCGTCATTGAAAACAATAGTTGGTCCGTTGGTGAGGTGACAAACGATAAATTGGAACATCTCCCATGGATAAAGACGGTACCGGATCATGGTTACAAATTGTACAGGTAAGTTAGTATATAAATATAATTAACATATGTATTTTATTAAACGAAAATTCGACAAATATTAAGGTCCGCGGCGACACTACCCCGCACCAAAAACGATCATGCAGTTCTTCAATACCCAATTGATCCCTGTTCCGAAGATGTATATGCGACCGGAGTTTTAGCATGGAGAATATTTTCAGGTCAGGCACCTTGGGGAGGGATCCTTGATACCGATCTTAAGAATCTTAGAGAAATTGTAACAGATCCTATCAAAATTAAATTTCACATAGAGAAAAATGTCAATGGGAAAAAGTCACGAGAGCTGCTACTAAAGTGTATAACCGCGACTTCGCAAGAGCGTAGTACTGCAAAAGAATTGCTTGATTGGCTTCTACAATCCAAAGATGAGTTAATTTCCGAATGGGCGACCTCAGGAAGAATGAGAATAAGAAAGCAATTATAAGCTAAACCGAAAACTTTCCTATAATCTTTTATTTGAAATGAAAAATTAGTTAAAAATATTTTCTATTCACCGGGACAACTACTAAACACTAATTTATTTATTGAGGATATTTTCTTATTCAAATATAAAATATAATAATATAAAATATAATTAAGAAAATTATAATAAGAAAAAAAAAATCTTAGTTTAAAGTTACAATAACGATTCGATAGGATTCTATTTGAGATAGAGTAAAATATTGATCAAACATGGGACGCTCATTTATCAATCTAATAACATTCTTAGTACATTAATTTGTTACAAAAGTACAATATGTTGAATAAGTGTAGGGATTAAAGCACAAATGATGGAAATTTGTACTATATTACTACTATATGTGTACTCATTCTTTAATGTTACGATTTTCACATCATTTTCCCAATATATGGGGATACATATGGCATTAAGCAAGCATCTCACTCTGTCTATCAGCTTAAAATTATAAAAAATGTAAATTCAATTGTCGAGCTTGTTACAAATAACATCTGTACGTATGTAATCTTTTATAGTTTATTACTTACTTTTGAGGATCTAACTAACTATGATTTTTTTTTAGACATAAGTTTCATCGTTTGAGAAGCTAAATATTAAAATGTTTGACCTTATATATTAAGATATAATTATAACAATTTTTTCTTTTTGTAATTATAAGGTAGTAATTTTTTTTTTTATTTATTTATTCTTTTTTCTTTTTCTTAAACACTAATAATTTTTAATAGTTAAAATATTTTTAAAATAATATATATATGTATAGATCATTAATTAGTATATAGTATATTTAGTAGTAATAATAAATTTATTTTCAATGAAATGAAATTTTAAAAAAATGTTTGAATTAAAAATTTTATTGTAACGAATGAATATTTTTTTAAATATAAGAAGAAAGACATCATTTGTGATTTTTTATCTCGTTATACAAAAAAAAGTTATTTAAAAAAAAAAGAAGAAATGTAATACAAATAATGAATAGAAATACACAAATTAAAGGTAATAATAAAAATAAATATTCATGTTAATAAAATAATAGAACCTCTCTTATGTGATAATAAATTAATTATAATTAATCATCATCCGAGTCTTTAAAAATGTGTTTAAATGAGAATGGTATAAATTTTCTACCTGAACCTTCATAAAATTTATTATTGAATTCAACCCTGTTATATAAATATAAAAAAAGATAATGAATTATTTATTTTTTATTAAAAAAAAAATCCAAAAAAAAAATCAAAATGATTTATACCAGTGCAAACGTAACGCATGTAAGAAAGCAGACAATCCTTCCATAAGCAGTAAGATACCAACTGTCAAAATAAACCACAAGAGAGCTGTTATTATGAGTAATATAACTCCTAAAACTCCCTTGGGATGTATCGTACTTTTCAAAGTCATATCATATAAAACGGTCGACAATTCTATATATACACAAAAAAAAATATTATTGAATAAAATTAAAATCCCTTTATTCTTATAAATAAGACAAAACAAAATAATAATAATAAAAATACTTACGAGCATGAGCTAAACTCAGAGCCCATAATCGCAAATAACTTGCTGTATTAGATATACAACCCAAACAAAATTCGATTGTATGTATCACCTGATGAATCATAACCTCTCCGAAATCAAATTCTTCTTCCTCATGCATTTCCTCAGCTACTACTGCTCCGCCGTGCTCATTATTCTCATCTGTAGATATACGTGTAACGTCAGCTTGCGGATTATGATATCCTTGTGCACGTATTTTCTTATACTCACGACGCAAGATTAAGGGTTTTGTGAACAACATCCAAGGTATACAAATTACAGCTACTCCAAGTAATGCAAGTTGTACAGTTCCCTAATGATAAAGTATACAAAGGAAATCAATATTCGAGAGTAAAAAACCCTAAATAGGCACACATAAATATTATTACCTGTCCAGAATATAATTCGTTCTCTTTATCAACGTGACCAGGTTGTAAAAACATATAAATTAATAAATTCAACAATCCTGGTGGGCTCACTCTTGGATTTCCACTAGCATCAGGTTCATACCAAGGTATAGACCATTTATAAATGATCGTGAAACAAAGATATCCAAAAATACATTGCATAAATAGTATCTGAGGAATGAATTCAGCCCAGATACTCAAGGTTTTTTTGAAATGGACGTAATTAAATATTGAAAGGAATATACCAAAACTCATCTACAAAAACATGTATACACGTATATTGTAATAATCATATAACAAAACATGATTATTATTAATAATCTAAAACATACCTGAATAACACCGAGAATTATCGACATTTTCATTTTGTAAGAATTGGTGAATAATAAAAAGTTTTCAGCACCATGCCATGCCTATAATTAAGATAGATAGATCAAGAAAATGTGGTCAATAATAAAATTTCACAATAAAATAACCCAAAAAATAATGCTAACCGGGTCGACACCAATTGGGTAAACACCAGTTTGTTGGCCAATTAATTTATCCGGTTTACTAGGATCTTCGACCAATTGCCAACCAGATGGTGCCAAATGCATGGCCCGAGAAAAGACGTCATTATAAATCAATCCAGTATAAATCGAGAATAAACCCATCAAAAGAATAATGTATCGACCGCCAAAAAACATTTCAAATATCTAAAAAGAGAAATTAACAAATTAAAGAGAAAATTATAGAAATAATAATAAATAATGTAATGTGATTATAGATATGTACTTCTCCCTTTGACTTTCCGTTGGCAAGCTTTTTCTCAAAAATTACAAGATATAAAGCGAATAATGTAACCATGATACCATGTCCAAAATCACCAAACATTACAGCAAAGAGGAATGGGAAAGTAATAATTGTAAATAATCCAGGATTAACTTCACGATATCTAGCTACACCATATGCATCAACAATTTCTTGGAAACCGACAGTAAATTTATTAACACGATGATAAGTCGGGGGTTCTTTTGAAGTACGTAATTCGTGTAAAATAGTTGGAACTGTAGACCCTGATTCTTCCTGTAATGAACATCAGAATAAAAAATTTAAATAAATAATAATTATTACCATTACTCCTCAATATATAGCAGATATATTAACAAGAAGGAAAAAAAACAATATTTAAAATACCGTAGCAGTCCTAAGTGCTTGTTGAATTGGATTAATATCATTTGTAGGGCACCAACCCTCTGCAATCAAACATTTACGATTCGCATCATAATTGAAAAGATTCATCGTATGATAAATAGCTTTTTCTTTTTTAATAAGAGTAATCCAAGATGTAAGGTCATCAGCAATACTCAATAATTCAGCTCTTCTAGCATTATTAGTATTTTGTAGCACAGAATTTAAATCATCAATTCGTGCATTAACTTCACGATAGTGCTCCTGTCTTTTATCTGAACTATCATCTACAGGATATAGTGTTGCACCCAATGATTCAGATATTTTTCTAATTTTATTTAGAATTTCTTTACCATGGGCAAATATAATAAACACATTCTTCTCAAGTACTTCGTCAGTTTCGGGGTCCGTAATAGGTTCGTCAATTTCGGCGTAATTTAGGTAAAGATTACCACGTAAGGCTCGCCAAAGAATTCGTTCAAAAGTTTGCATCTTTGATCTGGTTATTACACCAGTAACGAAACTAATTCAAAAAAATATAAATATTTATGTTAACAATAAATTTCAAACATCAACAAATGAAGTAAATACATTATATTCTAAATTGTTACAATACCCAAGAGTCATTGGTTGACTTTCACTACCACCAACATTTCCTCCACCACCACCTTGTTCGACGTCTTGGTCTAGTAAGGGGGCGCTAGGTTCATCAAAAGAGTGACGAATATTATCTTGACGAGATACTGCCTAATAAGGAAAATTGTTGAATAATGACCCTAAATTACAAATAGAATACCTTAACGATCTAACCTCTTCGAAATAAACCGCTGTTTCTTTAAGAACATGTCTAGCCTCAGTTAATTCTAAATATCTTTTTTGTAAAGTTTCATATGAACTATTCATTTGCGATATACGGCGTTCATGTTCTCGAATTTTATCTTCGAGATCATCAACTTCCTGTGCATTCCTTACACGTGCATTTATTCCAGTTAATGGACGAACTGGAATATCGGACTTTGTAATTTGAGTTTCAAAAAAACCTTTAAAAAAAAGTTTCGAATTAGATAAACTATGTAGTAACTATGTATGTTGTACGTATATATATAATATAAGTATATTTCGGTAAAAGTAAAGCTTAATTTCCAAATATAGTAAAAGCCAAGTTTGATACATATTTCTCCCGGTTTTAATAATTTTATAATAAAAAAACAAGAAAAAAAAAAGGATATAATAATACTATAAAATAACCTAAAATAAATACTTACGAAGGTGTCTTTCCATTTCATCATATCGTCTAATTTCACCAACAAATGCACGTTGAAATGCATTTACATCCGGATTTAACTATAAAATATATTATAATAATTAAATAACTTTAATAATTTATAATATAATAGAATTTATTTTTTATAATAATAAAAATAACTTAATATTATCTATAAATAAAAATAAGATCTTTACATCTCGAAACTGAATCAAGCCCAATTCTCCCAATTCCGCCACAGTTGGTTGAGCTATTTCCGACGGTATGTATAGTTGGATGAGAGACATCTCTTCCGAACGGAAGAGTGTTGTTTGCGGCATCTTGACCAAAGTTTTTCCTCCTTACACCGTTAAAGTAATTCCTCTAATTCCTCTTAATCTTTTGTTAGAAAAATCGGAAAGGAAAAACGTTCTAGTTAAAAGTCTATCATAGATTAAACAATTAATCTTACTGATCCAACAACCATGATATATCCTAATTAGTATTTACCAATAGTAATTCCGGTCAGTAGACATTAAATGTCCGGCAAATTCAATCTGCAAATCTGCAACGAAGGTTATGCACGGCAAAATAGTTTCACAGATTAATAATTTATTGTCCCACATTACTAAATTTGATAATCTGATGCCGAAATTTTTAGCCCTTTATTTAAGAAATTTAGATGAAGATTTTGATCTTAACCTTAATTGAAATCAAATTTTTGAAATCAATCAAAATTTGATATTCCGAAAGATTTTCAAATTTTAAAAGCATTAAATACTTAAATATTATTAATTTATTAATTTTTATAATAATTATTATATAAATGCACTATAGGTGAAAATAGGTGAAAAAATACATAATCTATATTAAATAGTTGAATTAATAAAGAAAAACTAAAAAAAAAAATGCAATTATTTAAAATTAACAAAAAATTTTTAGGATTATAAAAGGTAATATTTTTCAAAAAAATTTTGGTACCTTTCAATTAAAAGATAATCCAAGTAAATCATCGATAGCATTTCCTGTCCCTAACAGAGTTAAAAATAAAATTTTATTATTATTATTATTTTTAAAATAAATAAAATAAATAAATATATATATATATAATACCTTTTTCAGAAGAAGGTTTGTTATTAGAACTTCCATTTAACTCTAGCAAATCATCAGTAATTTGAATTTGACCTTGTGGTGGATCGGGATTTCCGAAATCAATTAGCAAGGATTCCGAAGTGGATTCATTTCTGCTCAAAATTTAATTCAAAATTTAATAATTTAATAAATAAAATGAATATTCATTATTTATAAGTAAATAAAATAAATTATTACGTGGTTGATGATGATTGCGGTGGCGGCTGAGGCTTTTCTTCAGGCGGCTCGAATATTCCATTCTTTGCATCTTCAAATCTTTTCAATACCGTATTAATCAGATCATTCAAGTTTAATAGACGATCTATATTGCATTGAATTAAAATTTAATACATTCGACCATCCAACTTATTTCAAAAATATACAAGATATATGTACCAATGCTTTCACTATCAACTTCCTCTTCAATAAATTTCTGAATTTTAGGTTGCACAGCTTTACAGGCCTGAGATAATTCCTAATATTAAAATAAAATAAAAATATTAAGAAAAATATTCAACTTAAAAAAAAGATAACAACAAGTTGCTCATAACTTACCTCAAATATATCACCAGCACCTATCCTTTCACCAACTTTAACATTATTAAGCATATCATTTAAAAGTATAGTCTTTCTCTGAATTTTCTCCAATTCTTCATTAGTTTGTTTCTTATAATCAGGTTTAGCTTCAGGATCCTAGGGAAAATTTTCACTCAGTATTTGTATTAATTATTAAAAACCGTCTTAAAGTATTAGTATTCTTACATATCCAGCCATAACCTTCATAAGTTCATTAGCTTCTTCTAAATCTGCTGGAGTAGCTCTTCTAATTAATTCTTGTAATTTCTAATTTATGTAAATTATTCAGGAAAATTATAGATAATAAATAATATTTAAATTCAGCTGATATACTTTAAAAAGCGATTATAACGATTGGAATAAAACAAAGAAGAAATAAAAATACTTCGACTTTACCGCTGCTTGCGCAGCACGATCCTCTTGTTCAAGTTCTTCTGGAGACTTCAAAGTCTGATTAAAAGATTATAAATTAATCATTAGAATATATCTATTATATATGTCTACTATATATATAATTTTAAAGATAAGTAATTAAATACGAACCTCTGTTGGATTGAGGACCGCTGCAGATTGAGTATCTATTTCCGGAAATATATAACCTACACTCATCAAAATAGTAAGAAAAATGACGAACGAATACTCAAATTATTGATAATTAAGCCCAACCAATATTATAACAAACCTTTATAACTTAGCAATCTATACATGTCATTAATATGACCAAGATCTTTTTTATGACGTGAATTAACACATATAGTTGATCTCCATTCCTGTATGAACTCCAAAATTCTCAACTGTATTGGATTCAGTAAGGCCTATATAATTAAAAATAATTAATTTACTTTGATGTGGAATTTTTAATTTTAAATAAAATTAAATATTCATTAACTTACCGGTGGTCTTTCAGGGAATTTTCGAACAATTTCATTAAGAAATTCTTTTGTCGCAATATGTAAATGAAAAGCATGACCACAATTTTTTACACAAATATCCAATAACTACATAATTAACGAATCGAAAGAAAAAAATCATGAATACATAATTGTAATAAATAAGATCATTATCATGTTTTACTTACTGTCAAAGCTAACGATGCAACATCTGGATTTCTATTATTTATAAGTCTCACAATATGCATGGCAGCTTCTCGTGGACTAATCAAGATGAAAATAATTAAAAAAAATATATATATAAACTTATTTGATTAAAAGTTAAAAGTTTCACTACGTACTAATTTTGCTTTTTTTGATTGATCAAATCTGCAATTTCCAAATCCAATGCTAGATCTGGTTCACCCAATTGAGGATTACATGCCCTCTCTATATATTAAAAAAAAAGAAAAAAATATGTATATAATAAGACTGTTTAGTTAAATTAAATTATATTTATTAAAAAAAACCATAAGCTAATTTAGCTAAAAATAATCAAAATAGCTTCAGATATCAATACCTATGATAGTTTGAATTGTAGGCTTAGGAAGTACGGAAGGTAACTAATAAAGAAAGCAAGAAAGAGGTTATTTGAGAAATGATCAATTTATAAATTTTAATAAATGTAAATACAAAGACTTACCTGGAGTGTCCCGAAGCTCATGTTAATAACTTTATCAAAACTTGAAGACGACAAAAAAAGGTAGTAAAAAACAAGTAACGTCTGTTTAAAGGTTGTTTCGTGATATAACAGGGAAAACTCGAGCTCGAAATTTTTAAAAAACGTGGGAGTTGATCATAGGACTGATCATCTGTTTATAAAGTATGGCGCAATTAGGAATTAATGCATATATAGTATATTAGCATATACTGTAGATAGATTTTCATTTCGATATTTACATTTACTTTTTTTTTTGAAGAAATAACGAAAGAAATTATAATTGCAAAGCAATATTTGCTTTGATTGAGCAAAAAAAGGCAAATTCTTTCATATTCTTCAGCATTATTTATACGTTCTTACAAAAAAAAAAAGGAACACAGTTCTACAGTGACGCATAAAGAAAATCCTATTACCTCTGATGTTTTCTTTGACGAGCTTGAGACTCTTATCCGTGGATTAATTTCTGATTATTTGACTCTACGAAGGCTTCCCTTAGTAGTATTCCAATTGAAGCTTTAACAAGTTTAATTAAAAATACAATCGAATTTCATAATGAAATTAAGATAATTATAATCTACATCTTCCATTCTTTCAATTTCATCCATTAATTTCACTTTCACATCTTTACTTACATGCCATGTTCAAAAATATTGAAATTTACTTGAAACATAAGATATTATAAAGTAGTATATTAGAATTCTACAAATAATGTGAAATTCCAAATCTTAAATATCTAATGAGATGATAATGATGATTTAAAGATTTTTCTTCTATAACATATTACGACCTTACATTGTATTTATTATAATATATAATTATATTTATTTTATTTCCTATATCAATAATTATTACTCAACAATTCATAGCTAGGCTAAATAATTTACTAAGAAATGTATAACAATTATAATACATAATGTTATCACATCTACTCAATGTATCTTGAGAAAAATGATGATAATGGAGTTAGCTTTTTAACCCAAGCACTTATAATTTATTACATTTGAGTATAATATAGTTTAGGTGAATATATGAAATGTGGAAGGGAGAGATTACAAACATAATCAATTGGTAAAAATACTTGATATAACAATTATAAACTTTGATTTGAAATCAGAAACTTTTGTTTTGTTTAGTTTCTTTTAATTTCCTTTAAAAATTTCCTTTCAAAAGTGATTTTAAGATGGATCTTGTGTTAGCAGACCCTGGATAATTAAATAAAATGTAAGAGGAAAATGATGAGATTTGGAAAATTTTACCCCGAAAATTTTCAGTTTTATACGTATCTCAAATTATTTTTTATTACCGTATATACTCTATACAAATCCCTAGATAATTTACCCAATTTATAATATATCATATATCACTTTAAAAATCTCAAAATTTACCTATAAAAATCCTACCTCTATTTTTTTATTGTTTATTTTTACCCCATTTTTCATTTTTTTTTTTTCAAAAAAGCCCCGGTTTTTACTTTTTTACCTACCATCTTTCAAATTTTTACAATTTACTCCCATTTTATACATACCCAGATCTGATATAATTGTCCGGGACCCTGTGTTAGCATATTTTTGTGTCAATAGAGTTGTTATTTTTATATCCCTGGTAATAGTTGTTTAAAAAACTTCTTTCTCAATGTGGTTTAAAATGGATCCATGTAATAAGTATTGTTCATATCTTATATCCTTGGTAATAGTTACTTTCCCAATGTGGTTTAAAATGGATCCGTGTAATAAGTATTATCAATTTTTGCGTCATATCTTGTATTTTTAGTAATAGTTTAAAAACTTCTTTCCCAACGTAGTTTAAAAACGGATCAATTTGCGTCATATCTTGTATCCATAGTAATAGTTGTTTGAAAAACTTCTCTCCCAATGTAATATCCGTGTCTTAAGTATTGTTCATATCTTGTATTCATAATTAATAGTTGTTTCTCCCAATGTAGTTAGAAAATAATAAGTATTATCAATGTTTGCGTCATATCTTGTATCCTTAGTATTCTCTCCTAAATGTGATTTAAAAATGGATCTGTGTAATAACTTTTATTGGCATATATTGTAGTTTGAGAAATAATTATAAAGTAAAAAGTTTTTATTATGATTAATTATGACAAATTTAATTAATTCATTATAAACTGTAAATACTGTAATTACAAATTCAATTTTCATCAAAAAATCTTGTCAAAAAAAATGGAAGTTTAATGATTTTCCAAATTAATAGAAGGTAGATTCTTTTATTTATTATCACCTGGTTACTAATTGGTAGTTATAAACTGGCGGACCAATTAGTATATCTAGGAATAATAAAAAAGTTATTTACGTATATAAAAGGGTCATCATTCCTTCGGATGATAACCCATTTATATATTACTAGATCAGTAAATAACTAATACATATTTTGACAGATATCTAATCAGATACAATATCTTTTTAATGAATTATTCCAATATGTGATATAAAACCTCAATATTAAGATTTGTGTCAATTAAGAGGATTTGGAAGTAAACACAAAAAAGTTGACCAAGTGAGCCGAATCGAAACCTCAAACTATAAAATGTAATATATAAAATATAGAATTATGCGTATACATATATATACATATATATACATATTTATTACGTATATATATATACTGTATATGTATATTATATATACTCAATGGTATTAAATCACTCATGAATTAATAAACTTCATCTGCAAGATCAATAACAAACTATGTAAGATTGATTGCAAGATGCAGGACGCGATAAAAATCAGTCTAACCCACCTTGTATCTTTTAATTACTTTAATTATATTTGCTAACCATAAAAACGCCTAAAAAATTCGAATTAATAATTTGAAATTATTCATCAATACTATATAAGATATACATTAAAGAATTTCATCAATACCATATATCATACAGTAATATGCTAAAGAACGGCACATTACACCAATTCGGCATTACAACGGTGTAATACTGGTGTAATGCTATTTTCATACCATTACGCCGCCTTAATGATGCCGTATTATCCGAAATAATTACGCCCACATGTATATACTATGTACAATATACGCTAAAATCAGATATACTATTTCATAAATATTACATCAGATAAACGATATATACTCAATATTTCATCGATATTAAAGAATCTCATCAATAATATTATATCAGATATACAATTTCATCCACGTAATTTGACACAAACACAAGATCAAAAATTTGCAGCAAATTAAATATCGGGTTAATACAAATAAATGTTTACATTACCGAAAAGGAGATGTTTATTTTTTTCATTTAGGCAAGAGCAGAAATTAATAATTTTTTCAATCATGACAGATAACGTTAGTCTTGAATTGTATCACGTGAAAAATTAACTAAAACAATCATTCAAAGCCTATTCAAAGCTAATAAAGTTAAAGCATTTATTAATAAATTAAGACCAAATCGAACGCGTCTTGGTTAACAGTATTTTTTAGTTTGATAATTGGTAATTGGTGAATGGTAATTGGTAATTGGTAATCGGTAATTATACTTGTATTTATATATATATAATAATATAAAAATTATGTCATGTACGTCATCCCGATAGTCTAAATATTGGGCTAAAACAGACTGAAACCAAAAATTCGGAATTCTAGCCTTTGGTCTTTCTTATTTATACTAAGTAGCAATAATTAGATCTGGAGATTTATAATAGTATTTTATTGGGCTTAAAAATGGTTATAAAGTATTTACCCATAAATAGATTATTAATTGACTCAGGAACAAAATGAAATGTAATCGTATTGTTTGACATTATGACATTAAAGATATTTTTCATAATTATTAATAAAAAACGCGTTTTGACACTACATTTTTTCGTGTTTGTTAATAAAATTTTGATATACAAAAAATATTTAAAATATTATTTAAAAGTATTAAGTATTAAATATTACTTAAAGTATTATAAAGTATTATTTAAAATATTATTTAACATAATATTTAAAGTATTAGTATTATTTAAAATATTATTGAACATATTATTTAAAGCATTATAGGATTATTGGCGTATTATTAAATCATTATTATCATTATTGAACATATTATTTAAAGCATTATTTAAAGCATTGTTAAACGGTTTTCTTTATTATGACGTATGACACTAATTGAGTTTATAAATGTTCTAATTTCATTAGTTTTTGACGATCTTGTAAGATTCCAGTAAATGTCATTTGGATTTGTTCTCAATCAACTTTTTTTAATTCTAATCCTTTTTAATATTTCAATCCAAAACAAAATGTAGTACAGTACATACACAAATTTAATGAAATTGTTTGTTTTTAAATCGAATGCTTTTCATGCTTTCATGAACATTGAACATAGTAAAATAATTAAGACTCTAGTATTGTTTCATAAATTATCACATGTTCACATGTTAGATGAAACGAGTTAAAGGTCAAAATCAAAATTATTTTTGATGACTAAACCTTTCTCCTGATAGTAGGTCGCAAATTTTTATGAAAGTAGAAAGTACGAATGTATTGCTAATAATTTACGACTCAGAATAAAAAAAAAGATATGCGAGTGGGCTGATTAAAACAGATCTCCATTAAAATTTTTTTTTTTTTTTTTTAATAAAAGGTTATTCTTAAAAAAAAAATTTTTCTTGGCGTTTTATGGATTCCTTATTTAGATAATCCATAATTACTCATAGTTTCAAATTTTTAAAAGGTGTTAAGGAATATGAAATTAAAAACACGCTTACTATACTTACTTAATTTGTAAAACAGGTTAACAATTATAACAATTAAGATATTAAATAATATGAAGTAATTTGATGATGATTTAGTAATTATACTTTCACTTGAATTTAATCGATATAGTTCCGCGTAAAAAAAAGAAAGAAAGATATAACCCCCTAAAAATTAAAAAGTGTTAAAATACTTGATTGATATCAAGTTTTATACATACATATAAACAATACATCTATATACAATACATATAGCAATATATAAATATACAACCATATAAATAATAGATTATACAATATACTTATAAGCCATCCAACTTTATTATATTCAACTTAATATACTTAAATTTATATACAACTTGACTTTATATACAACTTAACATAACATTATACAACTTAACTTTACAATATATATTCAAGTATTTTTTTTTTTAAAAAAAAAAAAAAAAAAAAAAATTTTTTTAAAAAAAAATGCAAGATGCATGCAACATCTGATTTTAACACTACCTTACTATATACGCCACTACAAACAAATTTATGTAATTGCATGTTGTTTAAGCCTAATTTCAAATTAAAACGAGTTTTTTTTTTAATGTTTTTATATTTATAATGAAGATATATATATATTTTTATATTTATATACATATTTGTTTATAATATTATATTATACATATAAGAGTGAAAAAGAAAAAATCTTCATTCATATATATTCAATCTTTTTGTGAATTCATTCATTAAATTGGTAAATTACGGTAAAAAAAAAAAATAATTCCCCCACATAGGGAACGAACTTTATTCCGGGAATTCAAATTTAATTAAATTAATTTGGGGTAAGAGCGATCCATTGTTTTTTATTGATTTTATGAAATCACATTGCATAACAATAATTTGACCTGCATATTTCAGTTGTTTCAGTGCGTTATTCATTTAAACCATATACGTAATCCCTATTGTTATAAAAAAAAAAATGTCAACATTCTGTGATACATATTCTTACATTTTCATTCGATAAACACACGAAAAAAAAAAAAAAATCTTCTCTATCAATCAGTCATATTATTCAAAAAAAAAAAAAAAAAAACCCATAATTGTAAAATACATATGAAAATTAGTCATTTCATTCTAGGTTTTAATAATAATAATGTTTATAAAAATACTTATAATAAGATTTACAAAAAAAAATTTAAACCTAAAAACTACGTCATAGATGATCATCAAAATTAAGAAAAAGCTTGGATTCTTCCAGGATTGTTAGGATTGTTTATTTATTTTTATTTTTTTTTCACATGATTCTTGATGTAATACCGTAATAGACTTCTTTTAATAAAAACAAGAAAGATATACTTGTACTTGTTCTAAACAAAAAAAAAAAAAAAAATTCTCCTCTTTTATTCTCCTTAATTTTTCATAATCAATGAAATTTCTTTACATAATTATTCTAACTTCAATAATAATAAATTTTATTGAAAAAACCCTTATTTTTACTTCTTTCTAATTAACAAAGAAATTTTATCTGCATAAAATTATAAAAAACTTCCATCTAATCATATAAATCTTGTGTAATCATCAATTATCGATACCGGCGATACCGGCGATAGATCAAAGATAAAAGATCTCTTTTTTCACAATAAAATAAACTATAGGTTAATGTTATTTTATCATTAAATTGGCTTAATTGTTTTTAGAATAACGCCAATAAAAAAAACAAGGTAAAAGGGTTGTACGACCAAACCATAACTTTCTTTTAGGGAGAAAAGTAAATCGTCTCATGCGGTAAATCATTGGATATCATTGAAAATTGTTTGTTATTAAGAAAACGTTTAGTAATTCATTACACAATATTAATAGAACTTTAATTTTAAAAACTACACGAGTGAAAAATGTGATACATCACGTTTTTTTATTTTACATTCCTTATTAGCCGAATAAACCCGATTAATTTAAGGGAAAAAAAACGCCACCTAATCAAAATTTTCGGCATTTTCCATAATATTTTCATTAATCAATTTTTTTTTTTTAAAAAAAAAAAACTTATTCCGATTATGCCGAAAAGGATATATTCATTTTCGTTATCTTTCGTCTTATCTCTTTTCTCCTTTTCTCCTTAACAAAATATATATATAGTATTTAAAAACAAAATATTTACATATAGTATTTAAAAAAACAAAAATATTACATAATTTACTTAATAATTTTATCATTTATGATATATTCTTTTTATTCGTTATCAAATGGATCATTAGATAATTATTGGATTATTGGATTATTGGATTATTGGAATTTCTTTCAAATTCTTTCCTTAATAAAATTATTAATTCTATGTATATTAGATCCGATATCTAGTAAGAAAAAAAGTTATATATATATGACTGATTTTTTTGTTTTTTTTAAAAAAAAAAAAAAATTTAAAAAAAAATAAATTGTCATGACTTATGACAAATTATTACAAATTATGACAAAAAGTAAATAACACCACATTTTTAATATGTAATATACTGTAAATATGTTAATATACACATATATATTATATCGGGAAATATATGCGCCTTAAATGCGATTTTAATTTTTAATATATTTTTTTCAAGATCTCAGTAATCTTGATCGTAAAACAATCGTAAAACAATCGTAACATAAAAAAAAAGCGTAACCAACCGTATTACCATCTATAATAAAATAACGACAAAAACGTAAATTAACGTAACCCAAATAATTCCCTTATTACCTTTTTTAAACCTTTTTTTAAACTTTTTTTAAAATTAAAATTTTCCCAAATAACCGAGATTTCCTCCAATCAGGTATAAAATCAGGTATAAAATCAGGTGTTAAGTCAGGTGTGAAGTCAGGTTTTTTTTGAAACGCGTTTTTTATATATATCGGATATATATCGGTATATTTGGGTTTGAATTTGAATGTTTGATCCTTTTTTTGGTTATTTTTTTATTTTTACGTAATTATTTGTTTTTTGTTAAAACTTGTTAAAGTAATTTTTATATATATATATATATTATATATACATTCCTTTTTTTCTTTTTCCATAATATATATATATTGAATTGATTTATTTTAAATTTTTAATCGACGAAATGAACGAAAAAGGTTTTATTTTTTAATGATTTTATTTTATTTTTTTTTTTTTAATGATTTTTATCGATCTTTTTTTTCTAGATCTTTTCTAGATCTTTTTTATTTTTCGAAATCTATTCTTTTTTTTTTCTAATCTTTTTTTCGAAATCCTAATATAACGCGTTTTTTTTTTAAAGTTTATATTATATTTTTAAAGTTTTGTTTAGTTTTGTTACGGAAAAAAAAAAGTTTTGTTTTAGTTTTGTTTATTTAAAGTTTCGTTACGGAAAAAAAAAAAAAAAAGTTTTGTTTAGTTTTTTTTTTTTTTATATTTAAAGTTTTGTTACGAGAAAAAAAAAAAAATTTAGAGTTTTTTTTCGGGCTTTAATCAACTTTTTTATATACCTTTTTTATATATATATAACTAAAAAAAATTTTTTTTTTTTTACACACGCATTTAAATAACAAACGTAATTTTAAAAATTTTTAAATTTTACAACACGCATTTTTTTTTTTTAGAATAATGAAAAAAAAAAAAAAAAATTTTTTTTTTTTTTTTTTTTTTTTTTTTTTTTTTTTTTTTTTTTTTTTTTTTTTTTTTTTAAAAAAAAAAAAAAATTTAAAAAAAAATAAATTGTCATGACTTATGACAAATTATTACAAATTATGACAAAAAGTAAATAACACCACATTTTTAATATGTAATATACTGTA
>QZLH01000497.1:9327-19919 GCA_003833135.1 Oehlia diaphana | reverse complement strand
TTATATTACAATTCTTTTTTTTTTATGCCAAAGAAAAAAAAAAAAAAAAAGGATCCTTGCAATTCACTCCGTTTCATACTGGCTTCAAAAAATAAATATTACGGAGAATTGCATAAATAAAAAGAAGAATGAACGATTTAAAAAAAACGCCAATATAACACTCCGCCATTATACACTGGCAATATTCTGACGACCTTTAAAATTCAATAAATAACTTAAAAAGAGAATTTTACTTAACCAAAAAAAAATAAAAAATTAATAATTTTCAAAATTATAAATTATAAATAATATTAATACATTAAATATTTATTGTATCCTGCATAACTTAAAGTATAACACAATAATATAAATATTGGGAGTTGGAACGGTCGTAATTTATGAAATAGTCAAGTGATCGAATTTTAGTTAAATTGCTATGGCGTTTTTTTTACAAAAATTACCGTAATTTAACTGTTTATTACCAACTCATATAATTTTTTTTGTTGATGATCGATAAAACGATGCATTGATAATAAAAAAAGATCTTATTTTATTGAGAAGCTGTATTGTTATGCATTTTCGTGATCACACGCCCATAAAAAAATCACAAGATCTTTTTTTTTTTTTATTGAAAAAAAAAAAATTCTGTGCGGCACAAGATGCAATTAGCCACATAGTAATTATGCGGTAAAGATCTTCTTTAAATAATTTTCTTGTTGTACGATAGAAAGACTCAAAAATTTTTTTGCGCGGGTTAATTCACTATTGGTTTATTGTAATGTTTTATTTTTTTTTTTTTTCAAACGTAAAAGAACCCTTTAATGTTCTTCAATATACGCCAATTAATTAAATTCGCTATTTATAATTTAAATTTTTTCTCCACATAAATAACATAAGATACGCATAACTTTACTTTTATAGTGAAATTGATTAAAAAAGGGATTCTTATTCATGTAAAATTTACTTAATTAACTTGATTTTATTCATTTTGTGGCTCAGAAGATATTAAAGTTTAATTCCCATATTTGGTAATTGTCAATTAACGCTCGGGCCAACGCAAAATTAGTTTTAAGCCCTAGAGCGCGATATAAATTCTTTATATGAAAAAAAGCCTTATTCCCTTTAAAGTAAATTCTTATGGTTCTTTCTTTTGTCCCTTAAAAAAAAAAAAAAAAAAATTTGTAATCTTGTTAATCATGTTTTTAGAGTTTAATTAAATTTTGATCCCTGAATTTCTCTGAGTCATCAATAAAATCATTCTTTATGCACGTGAATGACTTTATCCTTTTCTAAACTTTCATCGCAGATCAACAGGTTAACAAATTTTCACAAATTTCTTTTCTTTCTATATATATTTCTTTTATGAACGTTTTCTTTTTTTTTTTTTTTAAAAAAAAAAAATAATAATAAATAAATAAATAAATAAATAATGATTTTCATAAATAATTATTATTTTCCTTTCTTGTAAGTTACGGCCATACACAGTGAAAAGCACCGGAACCCGTCCGATCTCCGAAGTTAAGCCACTGATGGCCCAGTCAGTACTACGGTTGGGGACAACGTGGGAATACTGGGTGCTGTAACTCTTTCTTTTTTCTTTTTAAATGACATTTTATTTCATGATATCCTTATGTACGTACAGTATGATTTTCGATTTCTTACTTTTAAATAATTTTATTTACTATTTAAAGTTAAATAACCGTATATTTTGGGAAATCTTAAAAAGGGTAATTATACATAGAAAAAAAGGGTATAATTCCTTTCTTTCATTTAATGTTCCCAGATTCGTTTCAGATTATGGTACTCCTTTATATTTATTTAATTTTTTTTTTCATTGTTATTTAGGTCATTTACGTAAAAAGTTCATTCATACTTATTGGAAAGGATGTAACACATTACGAAATAATATTTTTTTTTATCGTAATACTTATTTTGGGTAATTTTGTATAATTATCCTGAATAAGTGGAATAAAAAAAAAGGGGGAAGGGGCTTTTTTTACCATTATGTTCATTATGTTTCTAGATTGATATATCTTGATTTGATAATCTTTAAAATTCTTTTTAATTAAAAAATATTATTAATTTTGAAAATTAATTAAAAGTACCAAAAGTACTTCGGAAAAAAAAAAAAAAAAATTTCATTGTATCATTGTAATTTGTATCATTAATTATCAAATCTAGTAACTAGTATTACATAATAAAAAACTTCCATTATAATATTAAATGATAATTATAGATCAAACTTATAAGCAGTGATGTACGTACTCTTGGAAAATTGGAAGCACTATTGGAAGTACTGTACTTTCGGAATCATAATTTAACCATTTGGATTGGAAACTTTCAAGTTCCGATCAAAATTTTAATTACACTGCTTATAAGTATTATAAAGTACTTTTAAATAAATAATATTAAATCCTGAATAAAAATTAAATCATAAGTAATTTATATAATATTAAAAAAATCTTAAAATATTTATTGATTATCAAGAAATTGAATATGTAAAATGTTTATCAAATCTTGGGAAAAAAAAAAATTTTAAATTTTATATATTTATTATTATACATGGAATTTATTAATTTAATTTAAAAGTTTAAAAGATATAATTTTTAATAAAATTAACTTTTAATAAAATTTTACAAGTCCAAATTAATTGTAAAAATATAAATAAAAAAAATGTTTTACAAATTATTACTATTTGACAATTCTATTATAATTGATTTTTTAATGATTTTTTTTTTTTTATAATTTATTTTTTATACTTAAAAAATTTTTCATACCTACATCTAATTGTAAAATAAAAACAAATATTTTACTTTAATATTTTTATTTAAAATAAAATAGTATTTTAACTTTATATAAAATTTTTATTATTACTATACTTTTTGAATATATTTATTAGTTTGAATAAAAGGTTATATATTTCTAGGAAATGTAACATATCATAAAAATAAAAAATATATATATTTCTTTTTAATTTACCACTGAGATAGGGTGACCAACCCTAATAATAGTACAGAGTCATGGCAAACAGTCTTCTGACTTTATCTTTTATTTATATTTTCGGTAAAATGGTTTCAGTGAAATAGATTTCAGTGAAATGGTCCTTTAGCAAAATGGCCCTTTAGCAAAATGTCTCTTCAGTAAAACGTCCCTTTTAGAAATATTTTATATTTATAAAAATTATAATTTCTACTACTCCTAATAAATAATAATTTATTACTACTTTTTCTATCAAATTAATTTAAAAATTTGAAATTTTATAATAAATTTCTTTATTATTATTTTTAATTATATTATTTAATTTTTTTTTTCAATTTAAAAAGTTTATTAAGATCCAATTTGCATATGATCTAATGTTGCTGTCTAAAATTCATTTAATGATAAAATTCAAAAATCTAAAACTCAAAAAAACTTTATTTTTAATGAAAAATTGGTAAATCTGAAACTTTTTTAAATTATAAATTAGTAGTGATATAAATTGGATCAATGTACATTTTGTGTATATTATTGAAAAATGGTTAGCATTTTACATATACTGTATATAGCGCAAAATTTACGTTATATGCATAAAAATTTTCTCATATGCATAAAATTTGCTCTATATATGCAAAAATTTTTCTATATGCATAAAATTTATTCTATATGTACAAGATCATCTTTGATAATAATTTAAATTTTGTGTAATTTGATAATCTAATAAATAATTTTTATTTTGTGTAATTTGATAATCTCATTAAAAATCAATTTTTTTTTGTTTTTTGCTTAGTTTTTTATCATTTTCTTTGTTTTATTTACTTTAAAAGCCTTTAATCAATAATGAGTAGTTCTAAAAATAGAAAAAATAATTTAAAACAGTTTTTTTCTTTTGCTGAATCAACAAATAAAAAAGAGGAAAACTAAGTTTATCACAAAAAAAAACCAAGAAGAAAACTAAGGAGAAATATCTTTAGATAGGTTTAGATACAGAAGAAGTACCTATTAAAAGATTTCATAGTCACAAAGTATTAAACTAAAATTGGTTTAAAATATATCTTTAGTTAAAAAAAGAAGTAATAGACAATAAGGTTGTATTATTTTGCATTTTATGTAAGAAAAGAAATGAAAAGATAATATTTGTAACTGAAATAACAAGATATTGGCTAGAAAGTATTAAGAATCATGTAAAAACAAGTAAACACAGAGAATCTAAAAATCTTTTTAAGTTACAACAAATAAGAACTATTATTAATTTTGCAAAGCAGTTAGATATGAATAAACTTAATATTATATTGCTTATAAGAAATGCCTATTTTTATGCTAAAAATTACTAGTCTATCAATTTATTTTCTAATATATGCAAATTACTTATAGTGGGATATCACACTTTAATATAATTATATTGAAATGTGGTATTCTACTTAGACTAGGTTATAGTATCACGCTATAATTTAAATACCATGCTATAGTCTAAATATCATGTTATAATCTAGATATTACACTATAATTTAAATACCACACTATAATCTAAATATTACACTAAAATCTAAATATCACACTATAACCTAAATATCATGCTATAATCTAATAACTATGACCTGATCATCACGCTTTAATCTGAATACATAACCTGGTTACTACTCTTTAATCTACTCTTTTTATTTTGATGTTATCTCTATTCACATTTTAGCTATATATTTATACTTTTCTTGGTATTTGCATTTTTCTCATATGTATGATTTTGTTACCATGTTATAATCTAAATACCATTCACATTTTAACCCAACTATTTCTCTTTTCTTCCTGTTTTTACTCTACTTGTAATTTAAATTATATATTGACAATATTAACCTCCTATGTCTGATTGGATATCAAATTTTATATTAAAGTACTTACCTTTTTGTACCTATTTGGTTGTCTTTCTAGATCTTAAAATGTGATAAAAAAAATATCATGTTAGGTGATACAGTATTTTGATATAAATCTGCATTTAAATTTGGCCAGCATTATACCATAATTTTGGCTAATCTTTCAAGCATGTAATTCATTTATTCATTTAGCACCAATCGTAGAATTTAGACAAGCAATCTTAGGTAAGGATGGTGCCGCAATTGATTGATTAAATCTGCAATATTGCAGATTTTAGAGTTGAATTACGATTAGTAATTTGCAATTCCACAATTCACCTGATTAGTTTTAGCACTAGTTTACTGAACTGATTTAATAAAAAAATGTTTATGTAACGTCTTTCAACTAATTTAATAAAAAAACGTTGCAAAATGTTTTTTCAAATTATATTTAATTAAAAAAATGTTTCATAACGTTTTTTAATTAATTTAAAGAAAAAATGTTACAAAATGTTTTTCAAAGTATATTTAATTAAAAAAATATTTTGCAACATTTTTTAATTAATTTAAAGAAAAAATGTTGCGAAACATTTTTTTAAAGTATATTAAATTAAAAAAATATTTCGCAACATTTTTTTAATTAATTTAAAGAAAAAATATTGCGAAATATTTTTTAAAAGTATATCTAATTAAAAAAAATATTTTGCAACATTTTTTAATTAATTTAAAGAAAAAATGTTACAAAATGTTTTTTCAAAGTATTTTTAATTAAAAAAATATTTCACAACATTTTTTTTGGAATTGCTTCAATAATAAATATTATAAAATTGCAAATACCTGCAATTCTGCAAATATTTCAAAATGTTTTGCAATTCTACAATTATTCTGCAATTGAATTGCGGTACTTTGCAAAATTGTGAAATTGCGAAATATTTGCAAAATTGCAGATAATTGCAGATTGCGGAATTGTGAATATTTAGGTTTAAAAATTTGCAATATTTTGCAATACCATAAATCACAATTATTCTGCAATTGCTTATTTGCAGCACCATTCTTAACCTTAGGTATGTATAATTCAAATTATTAAAAATCAAAAAAAAAATTTCAGCATCCTTTCATATATAATTGAATATTCTCTAAATTAGATGTATCACACGTCAAATGATCAAAAATAGGCAAAAAAATGGTGCAAATTGCATAAACTATTCACAAATTTGTAATAAACTATTTACAAATAATATAGATTAATTCGCAAATAGTTAAAAATAGCTAAAAATAGCTAAAAATAGCCAAAAATAGCCACTGCTTTTTGCACCATTTTTTTTGCCAATTTTTAGTATTTTGACCTGTGGTAACTTTATATTTATACTTTAATTCTTCAAGTCTTTTTTTTATTTTTAATAAGAAAAAATAATAAAATTATAATAATAATTTCAATTCACTTAAAGTGCGGTAAAGAAGTTAAAACCTTATTCTAATCTTATTCAATGAGTAAAATTAAAATTTTATATAGAATTTCAATTATAATCAACTGAAATTAAAATTAATCTCAATCATATTTTTTGTGAAATCATATTAACTACTAATCTATAGTACATGCTACTCAAATTATTTTGAAATGCTATAATTATAATTTGGGATGTTATAATTTATCAGTTTATATATAATGTACTATATAAAGTGCCAAAATAATTTGGGATATTATAATTGAATTTGGAATTTTACTTATAATTATGACAGCCCAAAATAATTTGGGTGGTATGTATATACTAATATCAATCTCAATCTCAATTATATAGTAGCTATGACTACTTCTTTAAGTAATATCTCATATAAAGTAAAGTTGACTATATTATATATAACTGTCATCAAGCTAGATATAAATGGGCTATGCCATACTCTAACCTGATTTGAATCATTTGATTCAATTTGATTCATAAAGAACACTAACTGTAAGAATGGAAATAAGTTCCCAAATTAGTGAAGTGTATTCCCAAGATAAGTTGGAATATTGTTTTATTTGCAAAACTTCAAGCAAAAAACTTAATTCGTGATTCAGATAAAAATGAATGAGTAACACATGTCAAATGAGCAAAAATAGGCAAAAAAAATGGCACAAATTGCATAAACTATTCGCAAATTTGTATAAATTATTTACAAATAGTATAAATTAATTTGCAAATAGCCAAAAATAGCCAAAAATAGCCAAAAATAGCCAAAAATAGTCACTGCTTTTCATGCTATTTTTTTTGCTAATTTTTAGTATTTTAACCTGTGTAATTTTACGATTCTAAATGTGGGTGTCCTTACATGTATAAATCCATCAATTTTTAGCCAAATCATTTAAAATTTTTGCTGAAAAAATTTTAAGATTGGCTCTATCATATCTGAATATTTAATGTAATATTTATAAAGCTTAAAAGTTTAAGAATAATTGTATAATAGGCGTAATAAGAAATCAAAAATAATTCAAGAAAATTTTTCATGAATTTTTTTAAAAAAATGCTTAATTTATGTTCAGAATATATGTTTTTAGAAAAGTGCAATCTATTTTTAAACTTCTAAAATTAATATTTAATTTGTATTCTATGTACCAATAGAGAAAATCACTAATTACCATATATAGTGGGCCACAGTACCCTGGGTATCTTGCAAAAATCGGGGGTTTGACCCTGTACTCCCAGGTACTAAATAAAGCCTAAAAATTCCATTTTTTGCGAATATCTCACGTTCTACCAGTCTAATTTGAACGATCTTTTTTTTATTTTGAAGAGCTCAATGAGAGCTATCAAACAAAAAAAAGATGGCTTAAATCTGATTACTGGATCACGAGATAATTGTAAAATATCCCCCTGGGTACTATACAATTCTATGAAATTTTTCAAGAGGGATACTATGTATAGGGGGGGTACTATGGCCCGTGATATATGGTAAATTTTAAGTAAATAAAAAAATCATTTTTTGTGATTATCTCATAATCTATTAGTCCAATTTTAAAGTTTTTTTTTTATTTTGTAGAAAGCTTTAGGAGCTACACAATAAAAAAAAGATCTTTAAAATTGGACTAATAGATCATGAGATAATCACAAAAATGATTTTTTTCAGAACATATTAGATAAATGTAGCTGTCCTCTGAAAAAAATCATTTTTTGCAATTATCTCACTATCTATTAGTCCAATTTCAATGATCTTTATTTTATTATGTAGAGAATTTGAAGAACTACATAATAAAAAAATGTTTATTAAAATTGAATTACTGAATCACAAGATAATTGCAAAAACAAGTTTTTTTTATTTTTTTCAAATTATTTTCTTATTTTTACATAAATTACAAATTAAATATTAATTTTAAAAATTTAAAAATAGATCAAACTCCATAAAATTATATATTCTGAATATAAACCTAGCATTTTTTTAAAAAAATTTGTAAAAAAATTCTTTTTAATTTTTTTTTATTTCTTATTACTCCTATTTTGTAAATTATTTTTGAAATTTAAAGTTGTTATAAATAGAATATTAAATATTTAAATATGATAGAGCCAATCTTAAAGTTTTTTCAGTAAAAATTTCAAATGATTTGGCTGAAAATTAATGGATTTACATATGTAAGAATACCCATAATTGGGAATCGCAAAATTGCTCACTCATTCTTATCTGAATCACAAATTAAGTTTGCAATCATAGCTACATAATGGCATTGTTAATTTGTTATATGAAAAATAGCAGATTAATAGTTAAGACAGTAAAAAATAATATAAACAAAAATACAAATTTAAGCTAAGATACATTAAGTCATTAAATACAATATATTTACAAGTTGATTTACTATATAGAATGTGTTGCATCATATAATTTATTCTTGAAATTTTCCCTATATATTCAAGCTTTCAAAATATATCCTTAAACCATTAAAATCATATAAATAGAAAAGGCTCCTAGATAATGAATCTTTTTATCTACTTTATATAAGTAAAGCAAAAAAAAACTAAGTTTACCATTATATATGTTATTCAGAAAATCAATCGTTGGTATATGCAAAATTTGGCGCAATATTAGAAAGTCATCTTTCCCAGTAACACCATCAAAAAAAGCTCAGGTATGTGATTTTTGAGCATGTAATTTTGTTACATACAGCGTATTTTGTGATAACTGATCTATTTAAATATTTATCACATATTATTTAAGCTATTATTTAAACTTTCTTTTCATGTTTACATTACCAAATACCAAGAATACAAATTTTTTTAAAATAAATAATTGGCTTATTTTCTTTACAATAACTATAAATCTTTAAAATAAAACTCACAGAAAATATGAAACCTGTAGAAATATCAAGTAAGCAATAATATTAGTTCAATAAACTAAATTGCAACTGTTATTTTAACAGCCTAATTAATGCTACCTTTCCTTTTAAAAAAGCAAAAACTAGTCTATATTATAAAGTAATAAGAAAGTCATATAGTCTTATTAATAAATTAGGTGAAGACGTTTAACATTATCAAAATAAATGAACCATACCATTAAAAATAGATGGGAATACTGATAGTACTCATTATTTACAATAATTTATTTTAAATTAAGGTATTTTAATAAATCAAAATTGAATAAATTTTATTATTTAATTAATATTACATTCTATTTTAATAAAATAATTACTCTAATTTTATTAATTTAAAAGAATTTGTTTTTACTTTTATGATTAACATTTATAAAATTTCATCATATTCTCAAGCAATCATCTTTGAAGTGAAGATCTTAAAGTAAGGAAAGTTAGATACTTGTCCTTGAAGATAATATTGACGTTGAAGTATCTTAAGGTTAGATAAGAAGGGTTAGTTTAGGCTGAAGCTTTTATCTTTAGATTCTTAAGGTCGGATGGTTAATAATATTATATGAATCACATGCCTAAGCTTTTTTAATAGTTATGCTAGGGAGTTTTAGAAAATCCAAATGATCATATGATGATCTTTTATTATTCATCAATTAATCATTAAGTATTTATTAGATCTCTCTGAAATAAAATAAAGTTTGTATGAGATAATTTGTACTTGTTAGAGCTATAAAAAAATTCAAAAAAATATTCTCTAGAAAGAAAGGTTTGGCTTTTTGCAAGGTTTAATGTAGAACTTTCAATTATATTGTACTGAATATTCTGCTAATTACAGCTAAAGGCGAGTCTACTATTATTATTCCAGTAAGCAAGACCATTAATGTCGAAGTTGTTAATGTCGAAAGAAATGCTAAAGACGAAACAAAAAGTATGGCCATAACTAAAGATACTTCAGCTCAAATCATCAAGGAATTAGACTTCTTTCATCTTGAAACTTCATCCAAAATTGTGGATTTCCTTTGTACATATGAAAAAGATATTGGTGAGATACAGAAATTTTTAGGTATGACTAAAATTTTGTATATTTTATTATTTTATTGTCTAATTAACTAACATCTTTATTAATCGTATGAGAAATAATTTCAAATGGTCTACTTCTATGCCTCAAAACACCAGAGATCAAGTCTTCTGGGTTTCACTAATATTGATATAACTGAAAATGATCAAGAATATACGTTAAATTGCATTTATTTTTACAATAGTCTTGATAGGATTTCAAGTATCTATTGGGAATGATAATAATTGGAGCAGATGGGTAGGACCCAGAAATATACATACAGGGGTAGGGTATACAGATGCATCACCATCATAGTGGAATTAGACGGAGTAAAGTTTTGATTTGCGTACAATTTAAGAAATTTTCATCCATAGTTAGGCATCAAGATTGCGTATTTTTTATC
>QZLH01000496.1:70555-82849 GCA_003833135.1 Oehlia diaphana | reverse complement strand
TAATTATATATAAAATAACACTTCGAACAGACAGAGCTCATGATATATGAGAATATCCCATCATGCCTATTTTAATCCTTGATTAAAGAATTTTCGTTGCGTTATCAAACTGATTATATAAGTTTTACGCCTATATAACATAAGCTTATACCTATATAATCAATCAAACAAGTCCGCCTTTTCCTATAACACACTATGCATGACGGCAAACAGTATAGGAGGCAGATTCTACTTTTTAGAAAGAAAGTTTTTTTTAAAAAAAAAAGAAAAATGTACAAAATAAATAGTCTTAAATAAAATAGTGGTTAAATTGACTTTTTAGGAATTAATAGGCCTTATAACCTTATAATATACGTGATCATTTAATATATGCGATCATTTAATCAGACAATTTATTAAATTTGGTATTACATGAACTTGATCAACCTGTAGTCTCTTTATAAGTGGATATTTCTTAAATTATCACCTGAACTTTTCAATTTTTTGCAGAATCGAAGATGGAAACCGGAAAAGTATTCTGATTCAGAATTTTTTTTTTAAGAAATGTGTTTGTTATTTTGTAAATTACCAGTCAGAATTGGCTTAAACTTTAAAGTTCTTACTTTACGCAAATGTTACGTAAATGCCGACTAAATTATCTTTAATTCTTTTAAAAAATATGCTATTTCAAATATGTTAGACGAATTGATAAATTAATTACAGAATTTGAAGACGAAAATTTAGATGAATTAGATAATAATATCAAAATTGTTGATAATTAAAATTCTTATCAGTTTATTTCTCAATAAATTCTTAACTATAAATTGCGAAACTGATAAAAATGTATTTTCTATAAAAAATTAAATAAAAAAGAAGATTTCTTAAATAAAATACCAAAATTTCCTCTTATACCTACTATATTATATTTTACAGTCTATACCCTAAAAATTCTACAAAAATAATTATAAAAGAAATGTTAGTACTCATTTTTTTAAGTAAATGTAAGCATTCCTCCTTTTATACTTACAGTATTTTCATTTTAGAGTTGAAATCTATTCCCTTTAAAGGCGTTTCTTATAAAATTCAAAATAAATATTTAATAATTAATACCAGTAATATTCTTAAATAAAAAATCACCAGTAAAAATTTTTTTTTAAAAAAAATAAGTGGCTTTTCTAATGTATTACAAATTAATACCAGTAGTTGCGTAATTTCAATTTTTAGGTGTGCTTATCGGGGTGTTTATTTTTAATTATTTACAAGTGCTGTTGCAAATTGACAGGGATGCTTATATTTTATTATATACTTGAAAATAATATACAATAAAAAAAGTAAACATTATTTTTAAATATTTTAAGTAAAAATATTTATAATTTTTTTATTGAGATCTAGTAAAAAAAAAGTGTAATTTTCTAACTTTTTATTACCAAGCAGTAAAAATATATAAAAACTAAGAACAAAGCAACTAGTGGTTCTATTTGGATAAAAATCTTTGCTTATATATTATAGAATAGCATACATAATCTTAACTTTTAACATCAGCTGCTTTCCTATATATGTGTACAGTTGGACCTCAATCAGTCACCAATCGAACACCAATCAGGTAGCTGATTAGTGACAGATTGGTGACCGATTGGTGACTGATTAGCATTTTTGCCAAATATCATCACCAATCAGGCAGTTTGCTAACTTTTGATTTAATGATCAAAAAATGATAAAATATAGTTTATTGGAATTGCCTCAATAAGATGAATCTAATGGTAGTAAAATTGTATTTCTAGGATTAATAGTTAATAAGAATTGAAATTAAATAAAATATAAATTACTTTTACAGAAACTTAACATTTTTAATCAATATAGAATCGATATTGTTAAGTTTATCTTAACGGTATTATTTTGATATCATTTCGATATCATTTTAATATAGATTTAATATTGATATGATATCAAAATAAAGTATTATCATTTTGATATCATTTCAATATTAAATTGATATCGACATAATATCGAAATGATAATTAAAATGATATCGCTTGAAAATTTAAAGTTTCTGTAAAGCTTTACCAATTCAAAAATTCTTTCTAGGCTGCATAAGTTGTTGTTACAATTGAAATGCCAGTGATAGTTGATATTGATGGGATTGCAGTCTTGGTTACCTGATGGTTAAAACGAGAGCCTCCTCATGGTGGAAGATAAGCAGGCAGATTTAAATACCCAGCCAATCAGAGCCTTCTTAGATGATTTAAATCCAAAATTTTAATGGATTATTTAAAGCAGGAGTCCACAATTTATATTTAGCACTTATATTTAGCCATTGTAAAATATAGGCCAATTTTTCTATTTCCTAGTATTATAAATTTGATTATTGTAATTATTAATAAAGAAATATTTAAAGAGAAGGAATGCACTCCTTTTGTTGAAAAATTTTATGCATATATGATTATTCAAAAATAAAAAGAAAATCATGTTTTTTTATGACGACCGATAGCAAAATTTGCTAAGAAAAAATTTTTATTACAGCTGATTTCATAATGTGCTTGAAAAATTTTAAAGAACTCAGAAGTATTCGGTAAAGCTTAATATAAAATAAAAATTATACGCTAATTTTGAAGTACTATTCTGAGAATGGTGGTATAATTTTATCTTATTTTGAATTTTACTGAATATTTCTGAATTCTTTAAATTTTGCCAAGTGTCCCATACATTATAAAATCAGCTGTAATACATGCAAAAATAAATATGAAGTTCAGGATATAGCCCGCAATACATATCTAATCAATCCTACAGTCTAACTAACCACCTGACATTTATGTGACCTGGAAATTCAAATTCTTTTCATATGAAGTTAAAGTATTTGGTATTTCTTTATCAGCTTCTTTAAATGCTTCTTTAAATGCTTCTTTAATTTCTTTTCCTTTATCACTGACTTTATCTTTTGCTCCTCTAATAGAAGAATACCAAAAAGAAAATATATCATATAATTCATCAGTTGTTAGTTTTTCATTTGAATTAATGTTCATATATTTATAAGCTAATTTCTTATAAAATTCAGGAGTTCCTTTTCCAAATTCTGATCTAAGTCCATTATATATTACTAACGCTAAATTTAATCATGTCTTTTATTGTAAAAAAGGTGGTTTTCTAGAACCATACTGAAACTATAAATATCAACAAATAATGTATATGATTCTCTATTTAAGACTTCTGGAGCAATATTTGGCATTACTCCGTATTTTTATCATCTGACTTCTGTTCAATTGCTGGTTCAGATAATCCATAGTCTGAAAGACAAGATGTAACTCTATTAATTTGTAAAAATTTTCTAGTATGTAAATCTTTATGACAATATCCTAATTTATGTAAGCTTATTGATAAATGATATAACATTTTATTCACAAATTCTTCAGTTTTTGGGTTTTTGATTAATTCATAAAAGGATAATTTATTTTAAATAAGCTCCAATATATTTTAAGCTATATTTACAATAAAATAATTTAATGATTTTTAATATTAGATGATAAAAATAAATTAAATTAAATTAGAAATAATATAATATAGTAACATACTTCACTTAAATATTCATCTGTTATATTCTGTGATCCATTTAGCCTTTTCAAGGGAACTTTTTTGGTTTAGGCTCATATTCTGATTTACCATTAATCCAAGTTGCAGAATAACTTTAGCAAATCACCACCAATTTTCTTTATATTTGTAATTCTATCAGATGGTACTATTCAAGAAATAAGCTACTATATACTTCTTTATTTGGGTTTATACATTCTTTACAGAAACTTAACATTTTTAATCAATATAGAATTGATATCGTTAAGTTTATCTTAACGGTATCATTTTGATATCATTTCAATATCGATATAATATTGATATGATATCAAAATAAAGTATTATCATTTTGATATTATATCAATATTAAATTAATATTGAAATGATATCAAAATAATAATTAAAATGATATCGAAATGATATCTTTAAATTAAACTTAAATATATTGTTTCAATGTCATTTCTATTATCATTTTAATATCATTTCAATATTAATTTAATATCAATATGATATTGAAATAATAATACTTTATTTCGATATCATATCAATATTAAATCGATATTAAAATAATATTAAATAATATTAAAATGATATCGCTTAAAAATTTAAAGTTTCTGTAAAGTTGTATCTCTTATGTATCTCTTATTAACTAGGATTTCCACTGATCCATCCTTCTATTATTCTAAATTTACACCATAATCCTTCAGTAAAGGTTTATTGCAATATGAGTATCGGTGTCTTTATCTGAGATATTTAATTTGTTAAGCTCGGTTTCCATTTTTACAAAAATTATTCTGTTGCAATTCTTATTATACTGCATAAGTAGTATGAAAGGAATATTATATTACAGTATTACAAACTGATGTTATTGAATGTTTAAATATAAAATTAAAATTAAATAAATTAATATATAAATATAATTTCTTTGAGAAAGAATTGATGTGTATATTAATATTGTTTGGTAATTATAAAAAGTATGGAGTTAATAAATATACATTATATAACACTTCCAATTTTTCAAAAAAAATTCACTGTATGAGAAATCTATATTACCAACATCATATTAAAGATATGATTATAGCTTGATAAAATTGAATAGAATTTTTTTAATGTTCGTCTCTAACTTGTTGTGCCTATATGTGATACTTTTGAAGAAAAATTGAGGCGCGATGGTTTTTTTTATAAATCAACTATTGCCATTTTCAAGATCGATTGATTGGTATTTAAATTAATATTTATATTAACATAACGGTTAAATTTTACATTTATACAGTAGAAAGAAGGAAATATTTTATGATTAATAGATCTTGGAAAATCAAGTGATTTATATATAGCTGCGCGGCATGCGCCACCAATTTGGTGGTGATACAAGGGTTAATTAAATAGTTAAATATAGTATTGGCAGTGTCAATCCAAAAAACGCGTAAAAAAATACATTTTTCGAGTTTATTAACTAATAAATAAAACTAACTTTACAAATTTACGTTTACTCTCCTATTATACTATATTTTCTTCAAAATTCAACTATCAACACTAGCCAACATGTTTAGTTCTGCTTCTGCGACACCATCTAATTTATCACTTGACTTACCTTCTTATATGAATAGTTCAACTTCAATTGACTCTATGGAAGTTGATCCTTTTTCAGAAGAACTCCATCTTACAAACTCCCATCCTACTTCACTTCAACGTAATACGCGACAAGTTGATTCCGATTCTGACGATTTGAATGGATTAGCAGAACTAGAATTAGAGCTAAAATGCTTTGTTTGTAAGGACTTTTATAATGTCCCCATGTCGTCAAAATGTCAACACACGTTTTGTGCTGGGTGTATAAAGTTTGATTATAATAACAAAACAACTGCGTTATGTTGTCCTATTTGTGAAAATTCTTTTACAACATTTACACAACTTTATAAGAATACTGTGATAGAAGAGCTTATTAAAGAATACAAAACTAATAGGTATCCCATTGGGTATACTTGAGAGCGCGTTTATTATTTATATTGTATAACATGGCTCATTTTATTCACATATTATATAATTTAGGGGATTAATTATGAATTTATATACTCTTGGTAAACAAGCTAAAAGAAGAATAAGTGGTGGCGAAGGGAAAGCACCAGATTCTTTCAAGTCAACTCCAGATTGCAATTCCGATTTTTCATCGATTGAAGAAAAAACTATATCAAAACGTTTATTGGTAAAATCGTTTAATATAAATGATAGCGATAATAACGAGCAAAAGAGGCGACGAATAAATGATAATGAAAATAAGAACTCAATCAAGCTATTTAAAAAGCCAAAACTGGCGTATTCCGTATTGAATGATAGAAAATTGAAGAATCTATTAAAGGTAATTCTAATAAATTTTATAACTACAAGTGTCGCAATTTAACAATACTTTTAAATTATAAAGGAAGAGGGTTTGTTAACACACGGAACTAAAAATGAAATGATAGCTCGTCATTCTTATTTCATAAATCTTTATAATGCAAACGTCGATGCGACAAACCCAAAAAGTAAAGGAGATTTATTAAGAGAAGTGAAAAAATGGGAAAAAGCTCAGCAGAGCAGCGAAGCAAAAAATGCTAATTTAATTAAGAAGTCATTAACCAATCCGGAAGAAATCAATTTTTATGATATCCTTTTTATATGTTTTATTTGCATATTTGGTTTTTAGGATTTTATTATGCCTTAATTAAAATTTGTTTTTACCTCATAAATATAGAGAACATTATGCAGAATTGATCCAACAAGCTAGAAACAACAAGAAGCGAAAGGAAATGTTTCGCTAAGATTTGAAAACCAATTGTCTAGCTTTATTTCACTTCGGTTAGCACAATTAAATTTAATATTGTATAATTATATACTGATGCCAATAAATCAAATCCTTATTATATCGATATTAGCATATTACTTTATATAATATTAATTTTAAGGTCACAAAATAGATAGATTTTCTAATTAAATTATTAAATTGAATAATAATTATTTCAACCTGTATTTAAAAATAAATTTTCTTGTTCCCATCTCCTCAAAACCTACGCGTCTTCCGAATAATAAAATAGGGTAAGTCTATATCCAGCCCCTATGTGTGATGCGCTTTTATCTCAAAAAAGGAAATTTTATGCCGATCATTTAATTCTGGCCAGAATTAACAAAAAAAAAACTGAATAAGTAAACTTGCAAAGCAGGTAAAATTAATTATATTAAGAATTTCTTTTTTACAAATTTTGCTAGATTTAAGCATCATACATGAAAATGAAATACATATTTATCCAATAAAATAAACTAAATAAATTGAAGCTTTAAAGTTTTAAAAATCTACTTCAAAGGAAGTTTACAAAATAAATAGAGAAATGTTAGTATATTTTTTAAAAATGTAAAAACATAAGGCTATAAATTTTTATTGAAATATTGTAATTTGAATATTCAAATAAATTTATTTGTTACTAAATAATAAAGGTAAATCATTACTAAAAAAATATTATATAAAAATAAGTAATAATAATAAATTTTTTAAATTTTTAAAAAGGGTTAATTAGAACTTATCATTGATTTCAGTATAAATAGGTTAGTTGTTATTACATTTTTAGAAGATATAGTAATAACTATATGAGAAAGAGTTCTGAGAAGATAGGAGCAAAAAATAAGATATAGATTTGGTAGTACACTAAAGTAGAATAATATATAGGAAAGAAAATAATAAATAATAATAATATTAATTTTATAAATAATATAATAAATAATAGCATACATATATTACAAAAAATTGATAAACTGAATTATAAAAAAATTACATATTAAGTTCAATATAACAAGAATATTTGTTTTACCAAATACTCAATATAACTTAAAATTACCTGAACAGAATTTATAACTAGGTAACAGTTTACTTATAACTATAGTACAACTGGATAACACTCTTATAAGAGTGTTATCCAGTTAATTTGAAATGCCATAATTTATTTAATTTATATGTAATTTACTATATAAAATACCAAAATAATTTGGAATGGCATAAATGTATTTAGGAGTTTACTTATAACTATGGCAGTCCAAAATAATTTGAAAAGATGTATAAAATATACTTAGTTTTAAATTCAAAACTTGGGACTAAACTGTATAATATATATGTAGAGAAGGAATATATTTATAGAAATGCATTTATGAAGGTATTACTGTAATTTTACTAATTTGAATTGTTGCAATAAAATAAATGAATAAAGAAAGGTTACAGTAATTTTCTATATAATAATATATAACTGAATCAAAGTTTTATTATTAAAATTATTATTTTTGTTCTTTTAATACTTTTTAGAGATACATTCCAATTTTATATCATTTAAATTTTATTTATATTTCAAATCATTTTATAAAAAATAAAAATAATATATTATACAAATATTTGATTTGTCTTTTTAACTGTATATAATTTGATTGTACTTTCTGATTAAGACTTTACTTATTTTATTTATACTGTACAATAGATCTGTATAGTATCAATTCATTTTATTTTCAATAAAAACACTTTTTTTACTTATTAAAACTATGTAATAGAACAGCAATAAAGTGGGGTTATTTATAAAGTACTATAATATTAGTGAAAGTTTTGGACAAAATATTATTCAAATAAGGTGAATTGTAGATAAATAATAGATAAAACATATACAAAAAAATCATGAAAATTATAATGATTAGTAAAGAAATTATAAAAGTTGTTTATTATATAAAGTATAATTAAAGTATTAATTATCTATAATAAATGTAGAATGAAAAAATTTATGTTATACAATAAATTGTAATGATATTCAGCCCTTTCGTAACCATGGGCATGATCTACAGCTCATCACAATTAACGAATAAATATTTGGGTTTGCTCATGCTGACTTTGATTTATTTAAAATTAAGGGATCTATTTTCAGCTAAATTATGGTTGCAGTTAGTGTTACAGTATATCTGATATTAAAACATGAAATAATACAGAAATATAAAATCACGTGATGAATCATATTCGCGTTTTTAACGCGCGAAAATAAAAAACTCGTTGATTGATATTCAATTCCAATTTTCCCTTTTTTTTTCGTTTTTTCCTTGTTATTTGTATTTTAACTTGACGTTGGTAAAAAAAAAAATATATATATATTTAATTTATACTTTGATTTAGAATAAAACGAAATGTTGAGACGAAACACTACCATTTTTACGAACGTGATACGCGAACTTGGACTTCAAAATGACGAAGTAGAAATTAAAACAAAAGCTTTCGAAATTCAAAAGGAAGTCGAAAGAAAAATAGACTCCAAACTTATTGCACATTGGCATAGTTGTAAACCTGCACTTTGTATTCACGTCGCGTGTGAAATGTATATATTCCATTTTTTTTAAAAAAAAACAAGGAGAAAATATATTTAACGTTTATGACTAATTTGGTTCTCTTTTTTTTTTTTACAAAGGTTAAAAATTCCATTTGATAAACGTTCAATAGTAAAACTTGCAAGTACAACAGAACAAAATTATTCTTCTTCTCTTTCTTATATCAAGAAAAATTTAAATATTTCCACTTTAAGTTTTGAACTATTAGCGACTCGTTTTGGATGTCCAAAAACTTTACCATATCTTGAATCAATGTTTGAAATTTTTAAAAATAATTGGACAAAAGATTTGACAAATGCTAATATTAAAGCAATAGATTGGGATGATGACGTATTTAAAGTTGCAATATTTTGGTGTGTTTGTAAGGCATTTAAAGTAAGTATTTTAGTTTATGTAGTAGTATCATATAGTCCGTATATACCGTATATATATATAGTACATAAAGTATCTACATATTATCTATCGTCGTCTACATGTTTACATGTTAATACAAGTTAATCAGGTAACATTTTTAATCACATGTAGGATCTTCAAAATCGAATAACTTTACAAGAGTTAATTGATCTACCAGAGATTACAATTACTCGTGCTGAATCAAACAAATATACAAGACTTGTTGAAACCTATTGTAAGAGTTACATCGATGAACTTAGATCACAAAAAAAAGCTGGAATTAGATTAGCATTAAAAAAACCGGTACCTCTTAAAAAAAAATCCAAACCTAAAGGTAATGAAAGTAATACGAATGAGAATGGTAAAGAGACAAAAAGAGGTAGAAAACGAAAATTGCAAGATGAAGAGAAAAACGTACAACAAGAAGATAAAGATAATGAGGAAACAATCTCAAAATCGGTTGATAATGAAGAAGAAGAAATTTCTTATATCGGATCGTGTGTTTCACAGGGAGAAATGGTAAATATATTTTTTTTTATTACGAGTAACATGATAATAGTATATGTGTCATGATAGAAATATATGTATTAAAAAATTTTATGATATTTTAGAAAATCGTCAATTACTGGGAAACGCAGTTATATAGTGATTATTTAGTCTGGCGTGAAAAGATTATGCAAAAAATATCCGAAAAAGAATAAAATGGATAGAAAAATAATTATAATTATATAATTTTAATTGATAGATGAAAGCTTATTTGTAAAAATAGTAAAAATAGTTTAGATATAGATAACAAAATAGATTGAGATAAATTGTCAAACTAGATAAATTGTCAAACTAGATAAATTGTCAAACTAGATAAATTGTCAAAATAAGTTGTTGAGATGTCAAAACAAGTTGTCAAGCAAAATAAGTTATCGAAATAAATTGTCAAAATAAGTTATCGAAATGTCAAAAAAAGTTGTAGTTGTCGAAATAAATTGTAAAATAAGTTATCGAAATGTCAAAACAAGTTGCCAAGCAAAATAAGTTGTCGAGATAAATTGATCAAGCAAAATAAAATATCAGATAAATTACCAAATTTTTAGATGTCAAAACAAGTTGCTAAGCAAATAAGTTGTCGAGATAAATTGATCAAGCAAAATAAAATATCAAGATAAATTACCAAATTTTTAGATGTCAAAACAAGTTGTCAAGCAAAATAAGTTGTTAAACAAAATAAGTTTGTCAAGATAAATTACCAAATAATTATTTTTAATATGTGTGTATACATATTATATATTATTATAATATGAAATATTAAGATTCTAATACTTTCATTTTGATAAACTGCAATCTACCCATATCCATTGCAATATACTAAATATAAATTAGATCAATAACAATAAAAAAAAAATGTTTTTACTAATACTTTCATATAATTATTTAATTAATCAAATATTGTTAAAATCAATCATTAAAAACAAAAGTGGGGAGGGATTATTTTTAAAAAATTTCTACCATTTAAAATTAAATTATATATATTAAAAAAAAAAAAAAAATGAAAATGAAAATGAAAATGATCAAAATTATCTAAAAAAAAATTATATATATATATATATATTTTTCATCATCTTTCTTACCTTATTTAGATTTTCCATTTTCACTAAAAATAGCTAATAAACTATTCCAAACTACATTTGGATTCTGAGAAGCATCAACACTTGACCAAATACCTTTCTTTTTATAATAATCAACTACAGGAGTAGTTTGTTGATGATAAGTAAGTAATCTTTTCCTTAAAGTTTCAGCATTATCATCAGAACGTTGAATTAAAGGTTCACCAGTAACATCATCTTTATTCGAAACTTTTGGTGGACTTTAAAGGGGAAAGGGAATAAAAAATAATTAATATTATAATAAATCAAAAAAATTTTATATTATAATGAAATCAAGATTACTTGAAAATTTTGTGATAAGTTCTACCACTAGAAGGATGAATCAAACGACCAGTAATACGTGAAACCAATAAATTATCATCAATAACTAATTCAACAGCGTGATTAAGTTTTTTCTTATCTTTATCAAGCATAGAATCAAGTTTTTCAGCTTGTTTTACAGTACGAGGGAAACCATCCAAAATGAATCTAGAATAAATAAATAAATAAATAAAAATCATTATAGTCATCTAGATATCCTAATAATGACGTATATACGTAGATAACATACCCATTTTTACATTCAGGATTATTATTTAATTCATCATGAATCATATCAACCATAATTTCATCAGAAACCAAACCTCCAGATTCCATAATTTTTTTAGCTTCTAAACCTAATTTAGTTTTAGCAGCTACCTGTGAACGTAACATATCACCTGTAGCCAAATGACAAACACAAAATTTTTCCTTTATTTTTGGAGATTGAGTTCCCTTACCTAAGGGGTGGGGTAGGGTGGGGGGAGGGGTGAGGAAAAAAAAAAAAAAGTGAACATCAATAAAAAAATCATCAATAAAAAAAAAAAAATCAAAAAAAGATCAATTAAAAATTCACTTAAATAATTCACAATACATACCGGCACCTGGAGGACCCATAAGTACCATTCTTAATTCCTGTTGATCATTTGATTTAAATAATTTTCCTTTTACATCATTCTCAATTTTTTCGATACGTTCATGAATAGATTGTAATAAACCTTTTAAATGGATTAATTCGTCAAGGTTTACAATATTATTTCGATCAGTATTTGATCCTGAAACCATTTTTTTTTTAAACGTTAAAAAAGCTCCACTTTGAAGAAATTAAAAGAGGAGACTTTTTAAAAAAAAAAAAAAAAAAAAAAAAAAAAAAAAAAAAAAAAAAAAAAAAAAAAAAAAAAAAAAGGAAAATTTAAAAAAAAAAAAAAAAAAAAATAGAAAAAGAATAAAAGAATAAAAAAAGTGAAATCTCGGAAAAATTTACATTTAATAAATCTAAAAAAAAAAAAAAAAAAAAAAAAAAAAA